>JBAMCO010000275.1:0-11955 GCA_037075125.1 Hirtodrosophila caputudis | reverse complement strand
TGTGACAAGCTTGGCAAGTGATTTTTGTATATATATAGATATATATATATATATATATATATATATTATGCATATATATTTATGTATATTTATTGACCAAACCTGAAATTAAACTAATATACAATTCGTTGAATGCAGTCAATATTTGAATAAGCATAAAAATGTTGATATATTGCTAATTTTAGATATATTTATTTGGATTTGCTAAGATTAAGATTATTCAAATAAATGTAAGATTATTGAATATCATTTGTTCTATACCGTACTTTTTAGTCAGATAATGAAATTATCAACAATTTGAAAATATTTGAAATTTAAATGAAGAATGCTAAATGAAGATTATAAAGTACAATAAATTCAATAATATCTTAAATCTAATTAGACATTAGCTGCATTTTCAGATTGAATGTACAAATAACATAAATACAGATAAAAAATATTTTAAAATTAATGTACATAAAATAATACTACCAAAATTAAATAATTCATTCCAAAATTGCAGTTCTATGTTAGCCCCTATTTAATTAATTTAAATGCATATGTATTCAAACAAACTTGCATATTTTTTTCTTCTTATTTAATTCTATTAATAATTTTGATTTGAATTTGTAATAAATGCGCATATTCACATCTCCAACTTTCAAGTATCCGGAATTGTTATCTCAACTGATTTAACGTTAGAACTTAAGTTCTTTTATATTTTGGAGATGCGGGAAAGTCTTTGCTGGACAGTCAAAAAATGTTCAATGTTGCTTATAATAAAAATACGAATAAAAATAATATTGAACAATTATAGGGGTACAAGTCTAAAAACTATTAAAGAGATTTTAAATATTAAAATGATTGCACTTCATATTTTTGCCAATTATTGGGATAAATATCAAAAGTATGAGCTTTATGAATTTTATATTGCAAATTTTATGTGAATTTTCATCATTGACACAAGGATAAAAGTCCAAATTTTCATACTCATATTATAGATGATGTCTACTATGATTGTCTTTAACTAACAAAGACATGATAAGTGGTAGATTATGAAAGAGATTTTATTTTTGTTTTATTCTCATTTGATCTACCACATTTACATGGAATGGTTGTAAATCATTCTCTATCACTAACTGAATATCGTTATTGACAACAACAATAAGTTTTGTTACTTATAAATCGACCTAAAAGGGGCTTTTATCTGCGCTTTATTTGAATATGAATTTAGATATATCGGCGAGTAAAGTGTAAGAGTTGCATTGTTTAGTTGCCTTAAAGTGGGATTACATCTCATTTCGATTGATATTTTAAATATATTTATATTATAAGCTATTTCCAACTTGTT
Source organism: Hirtodrosophila caputudis (assembly GCA_037075125.1). Classification (NCBI taxonomy): domain Eukaryota; kingdom Metazoa; phylum Arthropoda; class Insecta; order Diptera; family Drosophilidae; genus Hirtodrosophila; species Hirtodrosophila caputudis. Next base: position 10,625 of record JBAMCO010000275.1, on the reverse strand, counting down.
TGGTAATTATGTTATCGCATCCGTTTGACATTTTTAAATGTGATAGTTGTGCATATTTGTTTTGGGCTATAGATATTATGCCCGATGTTTTTTGCTAGAGAAATTTTTCTGTTCGATCTTGAACAGAATGTGAAGTTGAAGCCCCTAAAAAAAAAAGAATTATATAAATTAGATGATATAGTTTGAATCAATTGACTTTAATAAATACCTAATCATTATATTTTATATATAAATTTTTGTGTTTTTATTTTACGAAAATTAAGTTAAACAAAAAAATAACATCTTCGGAATGCCGAAGATTAAATAAACAATATATTAACAAAAACATGAGAACATATTAGAAGTTTTCAACTTGATGAAACCCCATAATTTTCATTTCAAAGATTTTTCACTAATTGAGCTTTTATATTGAAATCTAAGCTACCAACAAGGTAGGTACTCTGTAGTCGATAGCTTCATTAAGTTATTTAATTCAAAAATTGAATTTTTCTATCCAGCATTGAAATTAACAAAATCATAATAATAATAAAGGCAGTAATATAAAAAATATAGTTAAGTTTAAACTAAATATTTTATTATTATTACAAATATAGCTTAAAGATTTTTTTACAGTAATTAATATTGTATTTAACGAGTAAGTGTAAAGACAAAATTATAAGATAGGCGCTGACAAATGGTATGTCTTCCATAGAATTTTCCAGTTATAATTTTGGTTATCCAATGCTTTACAAGTAAATATATCAAATATGTATACACATATAACACAATCGGTTAACTTACCAAGAAATTCGAATTATACCATTGTATTCATTTGTTATCACTCAGTATATTTTGTTCTTTTGTCCGTTTGAAACCTACAATGTAATTTATAGTTTTAATTTGTGCAAAACATTGATTATAATTATATATATTTATTCATATTTACCAGTTATTGTTTTTCCATTTTGATTTTATACAACCACTAAACTTCACATTTAAATGTTACCCGAATGCAAATGAGAAATGATCTTACAAGTATCACGATCTTATTGTAATCATGTTTTTGTTCGCGGACACATTGAATATAATATAAATTTAATTTGATACTCCAATTGTAATTTATATAGTTTTTACTACATAAGAGGCATTTGATAGACAGAAATTAGTAATTTTTTATTTTCGTTAATTATTGCACTTGAATTATTTAGTTCTAATTTCTTATCTATTTCCTGTGAACAAAATATTAAAACCATATTGTAATTGGTTCACAGATCGCTAGTCTCTAACAATTTCATGACAGTCGGTCTAGTTAGCTATAAAGAACACATACACTATAACATATATATATCTAGATATAGGTTATAGTCATATATCCATTTGCATCCAGTTTAATAAGCTTTAGCTCATATATTATTTTATGTGATACGAGTGAAGGCAAATTCAGTTTTCATACACATGATAAAACCAAATTCGAAGTGAACTATATCAATTAGGGGACAATGTCTTTGGATCTTGTACAAATTATCAATAGCCCCATCATAAAAATGTTTTTTTTTTTTATTTCAGATTGGTAAAGAAAGAAAATGCTATAGGTTTCCTAAATCAAAATATCCCAGAAAATTATAATCATTTTATGTTAGATTATAATTGGAAAATGTAGACAAAAATGGACAATCTGGAGATACTCTGTACATTTATAAATATATTATAAACATATGTTTTTCAATGTTTATTTTATTTGTTAATCAGTGTTAATTTAATGAATCATGTTTATGCATCATATGAATGATTGGTCGAACAAAGAATAAGATTAAAGCTGCATACTGTATTATGGATTGTTTGACTGTTCTGTAAATGACGAATTGCGACTGCATTTAAAATAGGCTGTTAATTTAAGAAACTTCAAACAGTAGTCACTCATTACGTTTTTGTATAAATAAAGATTCCCCCTCGAACTAGAGGAGAAGGCCAAATCGAATCAACTGAATGCGTCATATAGAAATTTTTTTTTGATGTCGATATAAATGTAATTCACAAAAATATTATAACTATATTAATAATCATATTGACCTGTATACAGAGTATCTCCGTTCAATAAAATTACTTATTCAAACTAACAAACTGCACACAAATATATAATATATTGTATAATGTGTAATGTAAAAAAGAATATAAAAAAAATTACTTAAAATATTGATAAATTTTTAAGAATAATATAAATATACTTAAAGGGTGACCTTAAATAACATTTTTGTTTTTTGCTACTAACCATCATTATCATCTTGTTTATTATTTTTGTTATTAGATTCATGTTCTGTAGCTGCTGATGTCGTCTGAGGCTTTTGGCTATATTTCATACTAGCTGCGACAGGATTAGAACTATTTGCACCATCAGAAGTATTGTTGCAAGCAGCCGCCCCCTCGACATTATTCTTTAATTGTCATTTAATGAGTTCCACAGACAGAAACTTTCTCAGCCGTTCGTAGTATTGAGGATGCAACTCAACGTCATTATGACCAGCGCCCTGAAATAAAACAGCATTTTTATTAAATATCAATTTTTAAGTAAAGCAACTTTTCTACCAATAAAAAAATCGAGCCTGCATAACGAGGTAAACAGATGAAGAATATTAGATATAACTATATCTATAATTCCACAAATCACCTTCGAAAAAACATTTACTAATCTACAATTTCTCTGCCTTATTTCCTACGTAAATAAACAAATACACTTCCGAAATAGAAGTTAAACTTGTTCAATGAACTGCACGCCACCCGACCCACTACACACATATTTTCGATCATATTAGGTCTACATATCTCATCTCATCATGAATTTTGATGCATAGATGAGAATCGAATTATCAATCCCTCAATACCAATTACCATAACAATACATTAATATTATATAAAATTACCTCAACCCAAAATGGCTCCACAGTCTTAGGACACCGCTCGTAAATGCCTATTCCATGGGAAAAGTCGATTACCTCGTCATCAGTTCCGTGAATAACCAAAACGGGCGATTTTACTTTAGCGACCTTATCAATACTGTTTATGGGAATGATTCATTTTAAAGATATATAGACTATTAACATTTTGTTATCTTACCTTGGGAAGGCATCAAAAAACCATGTTCGTTTTGTGTTTCTAAACACAACTCTGAGACCCGACATTAAAGGTGAATGAAGTATAACTGCACCAACTTCGTGACGTGATGCTAGATCGACAGTTGGGACAGTTCCAATACTTTGGCCATACAAAATTATAGTTTCGGGACTAATATTCAGCCTTTAAACAAATAACTCAAAATACATGTAATAGCTATCTTAAAAGAGTTACCTAGAGCTGGTCATATATCGAATTATTTATATTTTATTTTAAATTTCAATAATTCAATTTTTCAGTTTTAACATAAAAAAAACGCATTGCATTTTAATAATACCAATATTAAAAAAAATCAATCGATATTATCGATAACATGAAAGTAATCGATATTATCGAAAAATTTAATCGATTGTATTTCAGCCCTAGGATAGTTAAAATTAATAATTTTACCTTGTCCGCATTGCTTGCCAAGCAGCTTCAATATCTGCATACAAGTTCTTTTCGGAGGGTTTGCCACTACTCATACCATATCCGGAATAATCGTAGCCAAAAATGTTGCAATTTATTTGAGATCCGAGAGTGAGATAAAAGCTACTCATTTGACCCAAATCGACGGCGTTGCCATGAGAGAAGAGCAATGTATATTTTGCATTCTTGCTGCAGCGTACATATGTGCATGTAATCAAGTTGCCACGCGATGTGCGGGTAAAAAACGCCTCAATTTTTGATTTCTCACGTTCAGAGTATTGCCATTCGGCACGATCATAAAGCTGTAAATTGTATTTGATATTTGTGTCATCAGCTGGCGTCAATTTGTATGTTGGCTCAGGAGGCTGGAAAGCAAGTTTGGCAGCTATCGGTCCAGGACAGGGTGGGCAGCAGAACATGCAGCACAACTCACTTATGCTAAACATACTTGAAGTCTGATGCAAAACAATGGAATGTAAAATGTTCTGAATTTAATTAAAGCACTTCACACTTTTGGTGAACAAAGAACAAGCGATTATATGTCCGTACATTAATTATGAGTTATTAAAATTTGCAGATAGGTTAATTTAACTACAAAACAATCATGTCATATCAACTAATTTAAAATGCAAGACTTGGTGAAAAACATTATTTTATGTTATTATAATTTTATCACTCTCACAACATTTACAAAGTGTAATGGCCGTATATGATACACATGCAAGCTGTGACGCTTTTTGACAGAGCTGCTTTTAGCAGAAATCGTTATCGTTACCCCAATTTTGGGAGTTCGATAGAATTTCAAAATCCTTATATTAAGCAATTTGCTTGATTTTAAGTGCATCAAAATGTACCAATCATTTTTCTTGGCTAATTTCATGAATATCCTAATGTTACTTTTCAATCTGACAAATCGGCGACTCAAATTATTACCGTTTTTTAATGTAATAACTATTATCGGAGAAATACACGGGCCACGCCCCTTAAAACTCGATCTAACTCGATAGGATGTCGCATAAGATACACAGTTTAACAATCGATAACAAATTGCATTGATTTCCTTTGTCTATAAACGATTGCTTATGCATAGCCATCTGATACAATGGAATAGAACAAAAGTAAAATTATAGTGCCCATATCAAATTTATACTAAATTGTTGAATATTACTAATTTAGTTACTAAATTTCAGAAATTTACATTTTTAAAATACGGAATGTATAAAAAATATATAATATATATTTAATTGTTTATACAATTAATACCAATTGCTAGCAAACATAACATTCATCTATATTTGGAATATCAAATTTTATTATTAATCATAAAATTAATTAATTATAAAAATAACATCTTTGATGTAATATCAACTTGTAAATTTTCAGTATACCGATTTATTTTGGCGGCTATCGAAATAATATGTTCAACTTTTAGCGTACACAGGAAAGCATAATACAAAGCTATTGAATGTAAAAATTGCAATACTATAAAAATAATCGCAAAATAGAAAGTTTTAATGTATGTATGCCAGGCCTTCTACTTTTTTTTAAACGCGTAATTTGTATATAGCAAGATGGCAAAAGACGAAAAATACTCGATTATCAAACAATGAAGATAGTTTGCAAAATATATTTATATAGACTATCATTACGCGGTTTTGCTGAAAAAAGGAATTCGAATAGGAGTCACCCAATAATTCAGCTTTGCTTTGATACAAAATATTACATGTATTCGAAAGAAACAAGTAAATAATTATATACATACATATGTATATCCACTAAAAACCATTTATTAGGAACAGCAATTATACCTTATTTATTGAATATAAAGTATCCCAAACTCTGCAAACTTCAGAAAATAACCGAAATAATTTACAAAGACTATTAATGGAAATGTTTTCATAACGGGGATCCTAAAAGTTCTCTTCTAAAGTTAAAAACTTACTAAGTTACGAACTCTCTGTTGTTATTTTTAGAAATCTTTGAGAGGAACACTTGTATTTTAAAAAAATAATTAAAACATTTTATAAGTTCAACTCGATCTTACAAAAAATTATAAAATTTTATTGAGGGAAAAGATCTGGTTTTTCATATAATTTTAAATTAGATTATAATTGAAGACCGTATTTTGAAATCCAATTTAATCCTTCAACGGTCGTTGTCTTAGGCTTATATTCACATCCGATCCAATCATCATAACCAAAAGTTTTAATCTTATTAAATATATATTCATAATTAAGTTCTCCAGGTGTATCTGGTTCATTGCGATTTGGTGCCTGAGCAATTTGAAAATGTCCAATAATATTCTTCTGTTCATCTAAGGTTTTGGTAAAGTTTCCGCATATATGCTGGAGATGGTACACGTCAACCATAATTTTAATATTGTTACAATTAATTTCCTTCAAAACTTCTGAGGCTGTACATTGAAAAATATATGATAATACATATAAATTTTTTTTATTTTTTATATATAATATTTAAAAATACCTTTTACGTAAGAATTCATGTAATACGATGGAATGGCATACTTATTTATCGGTTCAATAACGCCTATCATATTATTCAATTCCAAACTCTCTGCCGCTTTTTGTAAATTTGAAGTATACGTTTTAAAATGGTCAGTTTCCAACTTAGTACTAACGGTTCCGGCCATCAAATGAATCCTGCAAAGATTATTTCAATTATTATATTAAAAACCTCATGACTAAACTAACTTGTAACGATAATGGGATCTTTAATAAATATCGTTGGATAGTTTTGCATAATAGAAATATAGTTTTATATTATATAATTTTTATTCTATTAAAATTAATAAAGAAACGCTAGTTTGTCAGTTCTATAGATAGTATAAATATCAGTGTAAATTATTTATATTTGTATATTAAAAAAAAATACACTTACTTTTTGCAGTTTACACTATTCGCAAAAGCAATAGTTTTATCCAATTGGATTTTAAACTTATTTTCTTCCCCTGGAGTGCTTGCTGAACCAAACCTTAGCTCATCATTCGATTTATCTAAAATTAAACAATCAGTTAATTTAAACTTGTATAAAAGCTATAATATTTTAAATTAGAATTGTTTTATTTTGTATCTGAAGTAAGTAATTCAATACTCAGATACTTATTGTGGGATATTTATTTATTTAAGTATGTAAGTAGATTATTTACATTAAGTTCTACTAGAAAGTATGTATATAGCATGCGCTTGGCTGTTAATCCATAATGATCGATGAATGGATGTCTTTAGATAAAAATTATTAACTTTCTCGAAAGTCTCTAAGATTGATCATGTCAAATTTTTAATGTTCCTTCTAGCTTGTTGTATGATGTACCTGTTACCTTTCATAATCTGTCACGACATTGAATCAAGATGTTAAATTGCCTTTACGATTATACAGAATATCGTTCATCTCTATTGTTCATATCTGTTTATATAAGTTTTGAATGTGTGTATGTTTTTCTTTAGATAAATGCACTATATATGTATATATATGTATGTACATATACAATTTATGTGGCATTACTTACATACGTATATATAATCATACTTTGCACATTAATGTACCTGTCTGTGTATATAAGAGATGCGTTTTGAAGCTTACCAACTGCAATGTTTATTAAACTGACAACTATCCCAGTATCTTTGATAGCCTTTAGAGATTCCTGAGTTTCTCCATCTGGATATGGTATTTCCACGGCGCGGAAGCCATGCTGATGCGCTAATTTAATTCTTTCTGCTATAGATACTGCAGTTTCAGTAAAAAGGAAATTTAGATTTGCTGCAAATTTTAACGCCATGTCGAAAAGTTGACTTTCAGGTTTGAACTGATAGTGAATTGCTTTGTAGCACAACCTCAGGCAAAGTGCGGTTCAAACATTAGTATACCGCAAATGTACGTGTATGTATGTACGTATGTGTGTATAAACACAAATATACACAAACATAAAATTATGTCTAATTAAATAATGTGCTGCTAGACAATGTGCGATAAGTTAATCATTTAAATTGGGCCGTTTTCTATATACTTAGGAGGGGTATAGCCATAGTTTTCATGCAGAATTGCAGAGTAGTTGAATATGATTTCATTTCGGCGATTCCCTTTCAGAAAATGTATTCAAAATTACAAAATTTTATTCAATATTTTTGTTTTAAATTGCAAACTTAAAAAACTTCTTTAATTTGCATATTCTACATATATTAGGAAAACAACAATTGGTATTTAAGAAGAAATGAACTTGTACCGCAATTGTTGCATAGTTATTAGTTTTTAAAAGTTTGCTTATATAGACGGACAGTTAGTCGTTGGTTCTGCTCGAATTATTGATATAAAAATCGGAGAAACTCGCAACTTTATATAGATATACTATTTCTACGTTAAATTTAAGTAAATAATACCATTATAATGAATATACACACATTTAATACATAAAATCTAAATGAATTTACCATAGGAAAATATATATTTTTAAGGTCTTTCTTAAATTTATACTTCAACAATAATGGTAATTTAAAAATTTTGCTAACCCCAAAAAAAGGGTAGAGCGTTAACAAGCATTTGTGTAATATTTATTAAAAAAAAAAAAAATGTAAACACACGGAAAAAGAAATTTAATGTTTTAAGAAGTGTTACAGTGAACACTACAATACACGTAAATTCTTATTCATGATTGGAATATATTCTAGTTTTCCATTAATTATTAAGATGATAAGATGTCCACAAATTAATTTGGCTTGTCATGACATGATATCTTTATATACATACATATCGGTAATTTAAATTTGTGTATTTAAGTGCGAAATAAGTATGTATATTTTATTTAGTTTTTATTGCAGTAATATGTTTATAAATAATTGTTATTTATTTCAAAGTTCTTTTTCCTTTAACAACAGTGGGTCGATTACGTATGAATCCCTTACGCCGTTTTAAATTCTGAAAAATTAGTTTGTTTGAATAATATAATTTGAGTTATATATAGTACAAATATTTACCTTCCTAGAAATAAAGTTTGTGGGAGGAATAAGTCTATCTTTCGCCTTTATGGATGGTCGATTGAACTCATGTGGCTTCTTGACTCTATAGATTCTAACCAGCCAATGTTCTGTGGTGTAAGATTCTTCCAAATATGTCAAATCGAAATCTTTATTGCCAATTACAGCATTACGTGTGCGATCATATCCAGACGGGCCTCTGAAAAAGAAAAAAATATTTCACGATATAGAGAGCACTACCAATAAATTAAAATTATTAAAAAAAAAAGATTTATAATTAATTTACTTTTTAAAAGTCTTGTTTCTCAAAAATTATATTAACATTCTCACCTGTAATCCAATTTCATTTCTCCAAAGCGATAATAGCTTAACTTGTACATAAGGCAATTAAGTAGTGCAGGAGCTCCTTCGGCATCTACCCTAAATTCACCGCGATCAGTAAAGAAATCGCTTTCTTTAATATCTTTGGGGTGCTCTCCTTCAGCAATTCGAACCATCCAAAGGAACTTATTTATGTCATCGCCCGAATAGCCAATCACACCACCGAATATAACAAGAACGTAGTCCACATCCAGAGATGTCATGATTTCATACGATTTCTCTTCAGTAGAAGACATTGCTTTTCCAACTAAGGCAATATGACTATTATTCCAAGTATTATTATCAACTAAAGTTGTTCTATTGGCCATTCCGGCTATTTGGTATCCATAATCCCACCACGACATTATACGAGCGTCATCAGCGGTGTTTTGAGAAAGCCAGTAATAAGCCTCTCTAAAATCATCTAAAATATTTCGTGATCTAGAATATTCAATAGAATTACGTTAACAAAATATTACGAATAGTATAAAAATTACATAAACTATCGAATTCAATCTTTTAAGATAGGTTAGGCTATCTCTTTTGGGACCACATGTACATATGTATAACTAACCTTCCCAACGAGTTAGTATTTTTATATATTCCCATTCCTTTCTTATATCCCTATATTTTGATTTCATATTCTTTTACCCATTTTCATCTTATATATAACTTAAATTTTGTTTTCCCTTTCTTTTTACAATTTATTAGTAATATATTTATTTTAAAATTTGTTGCTAATAGAATAGTAATTGATTATAGTCGGCTGTGAATACTTGCACATAAATCCAGCAAGAATTTTGTTATTATTAAAACATTTGTATATATTTATAATATTCTTACGCTTACGTTCACTTGTAAAATATAATGCATTGATATTAAACCAATAATACTTACCCATCATGGCTATTGTGGAAAGCAAGCACAATTGAAGGACTGGAATAGGCATTGCTAGTTACCCATGTACAATGTACGGCGAACATCATTAATATCATCAAAACAGCCAAAATTACAATACTCTTTAAATTTGAACTAATACCACCTTCGTGTGTGGGATCGTGTTTGGTTCGGTGTTTTAGTTTGCCGGCCTATAAAAAAAAGGTTAATTTTAACTGCATGCATTTGTAAATTAAAAAATATATTAGAATATGGCATTACCTTATCGTAGAGACTTTTCTTTTCCAATGATTCCTCTTGTTCATCAGTTTCCGGTGCAGCATTTATTGTATTTGCCATCCGTTTGGATGCATCTTCTTGTAGGAAAACATCCAAAAGTCCGGAAAATGCAACACCAGCAAGCATGCACACAACTGGCGTGAGTGTCAACATTAAGCGGACCATCACACCAGCGAAGTATACGGCACTTATGGCATAAAGCACGACAAAGACTCGTTCATCATTAACCTGTTTGATGCAATACCAGAGTCCAACTGGGAATGCACATACCAGAATGTGCAGGTCAAAAAAGAATGAGAACCAAGTGGTTGGTTGATGTTCCGATACGGATGCAATAATCGGTATGTGAATCTTTGCATAGCCAGTATCCCAAAGCGAATAAAAACGTCCACTCCATGGTGCTACCACTCCAAGCACCGTCAGCAATACAACAGCGACGAACACCAGCACGGCTGCAAGCAATCCACCAACTATGAACAGCTTTCTAAATTCATTTCGTGATAATACGGATTGAAGGTGCCTTAAGGTGGCCACAGCCATTAGAAG
>JBAMCO010000272.1:0-12002 GCA_037075125.1 Hirtodrosophila caputudis | reverse complement strand
TTTTTTAGGTTAACAATACGATAAATGGGAGAAGCTTGTGAAGCTCAGTTGAAAGCTTTGCCAGAGAGCGCCAAAGCAACAGTTGTTTTTAAAAGTTGTGTCTATCAGTTCTCATAAAAAGCGGCAGCTGGTCAGCTGTGTTTTAGAACGTGTTCCGCAGCCGGAGAATAAACAGCTGTCGGTGAATTCAATACAAAATTATTTTCGAGATATATAAAGTGATTAAAATTATAAAGGTTTCTCAACTTTCCACTGGCACTGTGCGTATGAAACACATCAAGTTAAAAAAATGAAATTAATGTGTTTTAATTGTTGAACTGTTGAAGTAAAACTATCTACACTCGCCTACAAAGTTTTGCAATACGCCCAAGTGAAGTTATGCTGCTTATATAAACTTGTGCGTCGCCCAAAAATGTTCTTGGTGTAGTTTTAAAGATATTGCCGAGTCATCGCATAGTTGCAGTTAAATAAACTGGTTATAATAGTTTTCATAAATGATAAAATTTGGCGTTCTTCTAGCCATTTATGCGGGTCATCTTCCATGGCAAATGAAATGAATATTTGGCACATATGCATGACTCGGAACACTAAAGTAAACTAATATAAATATAAAATCTCTTGTTTACCAATTGCCTGTTGCGTAGTGTTACATTGGAGTGATGATAAGTGCAATGAGGCCAGCATCATTTTAACAAACATCTGCCGCTATGTACAGTGTATAAAGCTTATTCTCCAGAATTCACGCGAATCGCACCAGAAGCTGCCTGTTTTTTGTGTTATGTGTAAATAAAGTCGTGTTGAAAGTCACAAAAATTATTTAACAAATAATAAACATTAGTTTATTTAATATAACGAAATTCAACGTACATAAATATATATGTACATAAATAAATAATAAACCGCTAACAATATGCAATCGATGAAAGCCGATGAGCTGCCCGAGAATCCGCGGGAGCGTACCAATCCATTATCGGAACTTTTGTTCTGGTGAGTCTTTATAATGCATTTCACTCATTCCTCCCCCTCCCCGTTGCAAGTTGCTTGACACATTTAATAGACACCAAACAGCGTGACAATTAATTATTTAATTGGTTATCTATATGCAAAAGCCGATATTGTGTACCGCAAAACGATTCTATATAAATTGACTTGAATTCTTTTTTAAAATGATTAAACAGATAATAATGATGATTCGCGATGAGTTGACAACTATGCAAATGTACATATATTTGCGATATCTTATCTGTTATAGATATGAATACTCTACAAAATAAAGTTTCAGATATCTAAAGTCTCAAATATTGCGCTTAAACAATTTGATAATATTGCTCTATGAGTCGACAATCTGCTATAGAGAAGTTGAACAAACAAAATATATAATTGTATATTTTATGTTTATTAGATGATGCTTCAAGTGTAGACAAATAATTGAAAATCTAACTTCAAATATATATATAAAAAAATCTCCAATTTCCATATTACATACTCGTATACATTTATAATGGGAACGTGACATGCTTTTTGATAAGATTCGGAATAGAATAATTAATGCGTGTTTTTTGTGTTTGTATGCGTGTTGTCCTCACTGTCACTACATGATACTTGAATTTTATCTATACTTTTGTTTTATGCTTTTTGTTTCTCTGCAAATTTACAACGGTAAAGCTTTGTCTTTCCTGTGTTGTTTAAGGGCCGCAAAAAGACACTTGAGCAATCAGATCTCTACCGGCCACTAAAAGAGCACAAATCAGGTAAGCAACACTACACTACACTACACCAATAAACTTTAATAGTATGTTATAAACACATTTTACGATCTACAATATAAATTAAATTACTTTGCCATTACTTATCTTTAGTTTGCTATCTGACTTATCGTGCACCGATAAGTCTCAGAAGTAATTTGATTTGATTTGTTCAAAACTTATTTATATTGAATGTGAAGATTTTATCGATTGATTTTTTTTAAATATAATATTACTTGCTTAACTTATTCAGTATAGTAATCTATATCCATTTAGGATCGTAGACAGTTCATATTCGACTTCTTCAAGATTATCCGTCTGACTTTTGTCACAAATTAAGCAGAAATTCAATGTAGATAATATCAAAATATTTATTATCTTCAGATACACTTGGTGACCGTTTGTGTGCAGCATGGGATGAGGAAGTAAGACAAAGATCAGCCGTAAAGAAACAGCCCCGTTTGGGGCGTGTTATGGTGCGTGTCTTTGGCTGGCATCTGTTTGTTGCTGGAGTGCTGCTTGGCTTCAGAGAGTTTTTAACAAAGTAAGAAAATCAGAAAATCTGATATGATCTATATAAAAAATCATTATATATACATTATTGTTTTAGGGTAACACAGCCCTTTTGCCTCTTTGGCATAATGGCATACTTTTCGGGGACGGATCCTGATCCAATTAAGGCGCAACTCTATGCAGCTGGACTTATTGCTGCCTCCGTGCTAACAGTTATTGCTGGACATCCATATATCTTGGGCATAATGCATCTCGGCATGAAAATGCGCCTTGCCACATGCAGCCTCATCTATCGCAAGGCACTGCGTTTGAATCGCACCGCACTCTCTGATACTTCGATTGGTCAAGTGGTTAATCTGCTGTCCAATGATGTGGCACGCTTCGACTCGATTCTGATCATTGTAAATTTCCTATGGCTTGCCCCACTTGAACTGGCCGCAGTTACCTACTTTATGTATGAAAAGGTAAATAATGAATGTCAAGGAGAGAAACTCAAATAACATTGAATCCTGCACTGTATTTCAGATTGGAGTCGCCTCCTTTTTTGGCGTGGCTGCAATGCTGCTTGTTTTGCCCCTACAAGCTTACCTGGCGAAAAAAACTTCGGGTCTGCGGCTAAAGACAGCCATGCGTACGGATGAGCGTGTGCGGATGATGAATGAGATCATATCGGGCATTCAAGTGATTAAAATGTACGCTTGGGAGAAACCATTTGGCAAGCTCGTGGAGCATGCCCGCCGCAGGGAAATGATCTGCATCAAAAAGGTCAACTACATTCGGGGAGTGCTTATCGCCTTTGGCATGTGCCTGTCGCGAACCTTCACATTCGTCAGTTTGGTGGGTTACGTATTGCTTGGAAATGTTTTAACTGCCGGCGAAGCCTTCTTCATCACTGCCAACTACAACTTGCTGCAACGCGCGGTCACCAATTTCTTCCCAATGGGTATATCTCAATTTGCCGAGCTTAAGGTGTCCATTAAGCGTTTGCAGACCTTTATGCTTCGAGATGAAATTCAAATTCAAAATAAACCAAATGACCTTACGCCATCTAACCCTAACGATGAAAACTCTGGCTCAGTAATTAAGACTAGCAATGTTGATGAGCCAAAGGCCATGGAAAATGATGACACTCTCGTCAAATTCAGCCAGTTTCATGCTAGTTGGAATACCAAAGAGAAAACTTTAGAAAACATCAATCTGCAGTTGAGGCCACGACAGCTCGTCGCTGTCATTGGACCAGTTGGTGCAGGCAAGTCTAGTCTGATACAATCGATTCTTGGAGAGCTGCCCGCTCAGAAAGGTAGCCTCAAAGTCAATGGCAGATTCTCCTTTGCCTCCCAGGAGCCCTGGCTCTTCACAGGAACTGTCAGGCAAAACATACTCTTTGGATTGACCCTGGACAAACATCGTTATCGCACAGTGATAAAAAAATGTGCACTGGAACGCGACTTTGAGCTACTTCCACATGGCGATAAGACAATTGTTGGCGAGCGTGGCGCATCGCTCTCTGGCGGACAGAAGGCGCGCATAAGTCTGGCGAGAGCTGTGTATCGTCGAGCGGACATCTATCTGCTGGATGATCCACTCAGTGCTGTGGACACACACGTGGGTCGTCAACTGTTTGATCAATGCATGAGGAGTTATCTCAAAAGTGAGCTAGTTATTCTAGTTACACACCAATTGCAGTTTCTGGAACACGCGGATCTCATTGTAATAATGGATAAGGGCAAAATAAGTGCAATGGGGACATATACCGAGATGCAACGCAGTGGATTGGACTTTGCACAGTTATTAAGGGATCCTAACAAGACCGATGACCATTTGGGTGACCATGAGAGCGATGCTGGTGATATTTGGGATCGTATGAGCACAGGCTCGCGAAACAGACATGAGGGCAAAATGAGCCGCCAAACGTCACGCAATGAGAGCTTCGTCTCTTTGAGCTCGCTTACCGAATCGGTTGGGCAGGACGTCGCTGTGGTTTCGCAGGAGGCACGCGTCGAGGGCAAGATCGGTTTAGGTCTCTACAAGGAATACTTTAACGCAGGCAGCGGTTGGTTCTTAATATGCGTCATGATAATCCTCTGCATCGCCACACAAGTTGTAGTTTCTGCAGCAGATGTTTTTCTCTCCTACTGGTGAGTAATCCTTCCTCAATGCTTTCCAAAATATATCTTCATTGTGTTCTACCATCTCAGGGTTGACAAAAATAAGGAAGACAGTGATGCGGACTCCAATACCACAGATATATACTACTTCACCGCACTGAATGTGGCTGCCATCCTTCTGAGCGTGGTGCGGCCAATCCTATTCTTTTCCATGGCTAGACGCAGTTCCACAAATTTGCACAATGCTATGTTCCGTGGCATCATCAGGGCAGCAATGCACTTCTTTTACACAAATCCGTCGGGTCGAGTTTTGAATCGATTCTCCAAGGATCTGGGTCAACTGGATGAAATCCTGCCAACTATCATGTTAGATGTCGTACAGATATTCCTCATCTTGGCGGGCATCATAGTTGTCCTCTGCATAACGAATCCCTATTATCTGATCCTTACTGTTGTGCTATCAATTATCTTTTATTACATCAGGGAATTCTATCTGAAATCGTCCAGAGATATAAAACGACTCGAGGCAGTGGCCAGGTCGCCGATCTACTCACACCTTAGCGCCACTCTTAATGGACTACCGACTATTAGAGCTTTGGAGGCCGAAAAGGCGCTTATTGCCGAGTTTGATAATCTGCAAGATCTGCATAGCTCCGGGTACTACACATTTCTATCCACAAGTCGAGCATTTGGTTACTATATAGATTTCTTTTTGACCTTATACACTATTGTCATTGTACTCAACTACTTCATCAATCCGCCCACCAAGACTGGTGAGGTTGGGCTTGCTATTACCCAGGCTATGAACTTGGCGGGCATGGTGCAGTATGGTATGACACAATCCGCTGAATTGGACACCACCATGACTGCAGTGGAAAGAATTCTGGAATATGACGAAATTGAGCCAGAAGGCGAATACGATTCCAAGCCAGACAAGAAACCGGCAATTTCTTGGCCAGAACAGGGAAAGATTGTTGCAGATGACCTCAGTCTACGATACTTTCCCGATCCACAGTCCAAATATGTGCTTAAATCGCTCAACTTCGAGATCAAGCCAATGGAAAAGGTGGGCATCGTGGGTCGCACGGGTGCAGGAAAATCATCTCTCATTAATGCCCTCTTCCGCCTGTCCTACAACGATGGCTCCATTATCATTGACAGTCGCGATATCAATGAACTGGGACTCCACGACTTACGCAGCAAGATCTCCATTATACCTCAGGAACCAGTGCTGTTCTCAGGTAGCATGCGCTATAATCTAGATCCCTTCGAGGAGTACAACGACTCCAAATTGTGGGATGCGCTAGAAGAAGTGAAGCTAAAGCCCATTATCAGTGACCTTCCGAATGGACTGCAAAGCAAAATCTCTGAGGGCGGATCAAACTTCAGTGTGGGACAGAGACAATTGGTGTGTCTGGCTCGTGCTATTCTTCGCGAGAATCGTATTCTGGTAATGGACGAGGCTACAGCCAATGTAGATCCACAGACAGATGCCCTTATACAGGCCACAATCAGAAATAAGTTCAGGGAGTGTACAGTCTTGACAATAGCCCATCGATTAAACACAATTATGGATTCAGACAAGGTGTTAGTTATGGATGCGGGACAACTGGTGGAGTTCGGGTCACCGTACGAACTGCTTACCCAAGGCGACTCAAAGGTATTCCACAACATGGTCATGGAGACGGGTCAAAACAGCTTCGATGCTTTGCTGAAAGTAGCAGAGAAAGTGAGTAAGGTATGAAAGCTTTGAAATAGAATATTCACACTATCTATTTGCAGGCCCAATTGGAGTCACAGAAGTCGAAAACTGCCTAGGACAAAATTAAAGCGAATGTGTTCAATTAGTTGAAAATGTTACTTAATTATTTTTAAGTGCATAAAATAAATCTCTGATACTTTTCTAAATCCGTTTCGATTTCTAAGTGGTCGCTGTCAATGAAAATACTCAATTGCAATTCTTTCAATTTATAATCCAATTTATAATTTCTATCGCGTGGTTATCGATGACATATTTTCCAAAATTATATAATAAAGCAGTAAAGTGTATACGATTAGGCCGGGATTTCTAATGTCTCCGGAATATTGACTGAAGCACTCTCCCATTTGACCATTGGTAGCAAGCTTAGGGGAATGGCGCTGAGGTAATGCTTGGGCACCCACGACAATATAATCAATACCATAGGCAGGCCTTGGGCAATAAGCATATGGGAGAGGGATTCGCGAACATGGTCCCAACTGCCGCGATTGCGTATTAACAAAAAGAAGTACAGACCCACCGCATTACAAATCAGTAACAAACATATGAAAATGCCACGAACATTCTGGCGAGCATTAACACACAAGGCATACATGCTGGCCATGATAATAATAGTGGGTATAAAGAGCTTCAGTATGATCAATATACCAACCCAAAGCGGGCTTAAACTGTTTAAGAAGACGCGTGCAATACTCGGATCGAATGAATTAATTTTGAGGGTATTTCCAGTGCCGTAGATTGACATAAACGTGTAGAATAGAATGAGTATGGCATAGCGATAATTGCTGTCAACAAGTTGTCCTGCAGTCAATGTTTTGGATGGCTTCTCCTCCTCTTCGATCTCTTCCATTTCGTTATCCTCCGTCGTCTTGCACTTCTCGTGCACGTCTAGCCCCAGAAGAAACTCCGTGCACAGTAGTTGAATAAAGATTGATTCGTACGAAAGGCACAACAGTGTGTAAGCTGAGCTCAAATTAAATAGGATCAACTTGACACGATCTTTTGGCGTTTTCGAGATACTATATGGTGGTATAATGAGCGCATAGATTAAATAGCCCCAAGCAGCTCCATGTAGAAATATGCATATATCTACTTTCGATAAATACAGATTAACGATATAGGCGCCGAGCAGTAGTCCACATAAATTGCTAATCCACACGCGCCAGCGATGGTCCTCGTTCAGTACCAGTGGCCGCAACATAGTGAAAGCCATGCTTATGTACAGTATATAATTGTTGTCATAACCTATGTTGGGTCGCTTCCAAGTAAATATGGCCAATACTGCGACCAGGACCAACCAAATGCAGAACTTTATCGATGGGCTACTAACGAACGCACGTCGATTGTTTGCGCATACTGCAATCACGTAGCCGATGCACATGAAATGTATATAGAAACAGGAAGAAATGATGAATGCGGCGCTACCCACAATCCATGCTAGTTGCTTGAGCGGTTCATCCACGCAGTTTGTGTGCAGTGCATGCTGCCGTACTGCTAGTATCCAAATGACCAATGGTACCAGCAGAAAGATGCTTGTCCAGAAGGGAACGTTATGCAAAAAAAAAAAGATGCCCAGCAGAACATCTGCCAGAACCAGCAGAAGTATGGGTATTGAGGCCCATTCCTGCCTTTCAACCTGGAATCGACACATTTGCTTGGCCACCAAATAGTAGAACCAGCCCACATATGTACACATGCAAGCTATAAATAGCGGAATGCGATAGTATTTGTTGTAGTAGTCCAAGCAATCCAACGCCAGTGAGATTACCCTCTGCGAATAATTGTTTGCATCGTCTGAACATCCCAAATGGATTTGTCTGAAGAACTGTTGATTATAATGCTGAATTCGCTTACGATCTAACTTCTCATATTGGGGCATCCAATTGTTGATGTTACTTTTTTCTTGAATATCCATAAGGTGCTCTGCTTGCGCCAATATTTGTAATGCATTAATGTGCAACGAGTAGGCCTCATAACCGCTGGAAGCATTCAAAATGCCTAGCGGCAGCACACCCAAGTTGTTCATGGGCGGTGGTACTCCAATCAGCGCTGTTATTAACGGTGCCAGTTGAGTTTGAGCCAACTCATATAGTGGCAGTGTGAGGCCATCGTTGTTAGCCACAAAGCTTTGTCCATTGCCCTTAAAACGTTTAATGCCAGCACCCCACAAGAAAAAGGGCATTTCTATCTCCGTTGGAGAGTTGGCACCATGTGACCCTATAAAAGCAAATATAATTTTCAGAGCTTACATTGGTGGATTACCAAGTGCTTTACCTGAATCAGTCATTCCATGACTCGATGTCAATAGATATGCCGTGCGACCATCCTTAAAGGTCTTATTGAAGATCTGGTACATCTCGGCAATGACATGTTGTGTATTGTTGAGCGTTTTCAGATAATCTTTGCTGTTGGGCTTGTGACGATGCCCAGCCACATCAAGATCACCGAGATGTACAAAAAGTATCGCTGGTATTCTGTTTCTAACAAATCTCGCGTTATCACGTTCAGAAAAAAATTCACGCACCTTCTTCAATACATAATCATCCTTGTTGCTAATATCGTCGAAGGTCTCCATATTAAATGGAGCGCCGTCATTTGGCAAAGACATTAGTATATTCATGACATCATTGGAACCCCAAGCCCAGGTGAAGCCTTTCGTGCGATGGAAGACGGTATCAAAAGTGGTCGGATGCTTTTGAAAATTAATCAACGACGCTGAAGGATCCTCATTGAAGCCAGCAAACATAGCTATGTGCCCAGGACGTTGTTGGGCCGGTGGACTGGCACGCGATATACCAGCCAGACCCTCCTTCATTAATATTTTCTGTAAGCGTGGAATTGAACTGCAGTTGTTTGCAAAAAATGATTTGGCTCGCAATCCATCGGCAAGAAAAATAACAATACGATACGCTGGTGGCTCTTGACCCAATTCACGATGGTTCAGTTGTGTAGTCAATCCATGCAGAACCGTTGGTTGGAAATAAATAATAAATATATATCCGATCAGCAGTAAATGCACAAAAAGAGCCAAAACTTTCCACATTTTTCCTTTCAATTATAATAATTTGAAAATGTGGTAATATGTGTATTTCATTCTACGTAAACTTAGCACAACTGAATTTCGTGCATGTGTCAAGTCTATAAAAGTCTCACAACGCAAAAGCAATTGATACTTGGATGACAAAAACTAAACTTTCAATTAAAACCCGAGAACTGTTGAATCGTCCATTCAGTTCCAATTTCCATCCTAAATCAGCAGATCGCAAATCGCAACGGGAACAAACAATTGAGTAAACCTGTGCAGCATCTCCATAAGGTAAAAATCCATCTAAATAATAGATGGTAAATAGCAGAGCTAGATCTTATTAAGACAATCCATCTGGGTTCATTTGCAATAGCTGTCATTGCATTCTTAAGCAACTGCAGAATAAGAGTCATATCAAAAAT
Source organism: Hirtodrosophila caputudis (assembly GCA_037075125.1). Taxonomy (NCBI): domain Eukaryota; kingdom Metazoa; phylum Arthropoda; class Insecta; order Diptera; family Drosophilidae; genus Hirtodrosophila; species Hirtodrosophila caputudis. The sequence goes on along the minus strand of JBAMCO010000272.1, from coordinate 2,430 downwards.
TCTATTATGTGGCATTTTAAATACGGATACGAATTACTTTTGCAGCTTCTGCTGCTGCTACGGTCATAACCAACTTGGAACCGCAACAAACCTTGATCAAATGTGCACCTGCCAATCGAGTAGTCATAGTAGTCTTGGTGAGGGTCTCCTACGGAAAGGTTTTTCTGCATCAAGAAGTGGGTGTTAGTCGCACGACGACACACGCTATAAGCTCGTCAGGACATGTTGCTCATTTCTCTGGTTGTCATCCAAACCATATTATCGGCTGCAGCCGCTGATACGCTTTTTAATCATAAAAGTTCAGTTTTGGTTGGGGATCTGCTGATATGCTAATACATTTGCCAACCGTACACCACATGACATTCCGGATTCTGATGAAAATCGGTATGAATGAACTCGATGCAGCGGCATTTCGCATCGTTTCTCCAGCATTGATATTCGTAATGCAACTGCTGGGCTTACAGCAATCAAATGGAACTGAAATATATCGCAAGAATCTAAACTATACGTAAGATCGGATTTCAGATAGAATATGCAGCCTGCTGGTTTTGCCGGCTGCGACTATGATGTTATTCTGTTGTTATAAAATAGTGGTTTTCGTTAAATGAGGAGTACTTTCGTTCAGTATGTGTGGAGCAGTGCTGTTAACCAAACAGTATTGTTCGTGTGTCAAATATTACATTAATACTGTATTAATCACCGTGGGCTCATTAATATTAAATTAATACTGTACTATTGCGTATTAATTGCGTACTTTTGCACCCGTGTACTTCTTATATCGCCTCGAGGGCGCGTAAATTGGCGACTAAAAATGTCATAAATTCGGACATTTTTAGGACATCATAAGGCACGAAGATACCACACGATAGATAGACGTTCTAAATTTACAACTCTGGGGGCTAACAAAAAAAGCGGCACATAAATAAATAAACTATTAAACAATGTCCGAACAAGTTGAATCAAGCCCTAAATTGAGTGTAAGCAGTGAGATTCAGTCTCCAACTTACGATTTGACCAAGTTTCGTCTAAAGCGAATACTCAATAACAACAGCAAATGCAAGAGCATTACTCTATTAGGAACCTTTCCGGATCTTTCAGACACAGACGCGGCAATTGTTGTTTTTGAGAAAAATGGTAAATATTTTGAAACAACATTTATAATAATACTAAAATTATTTTTATATTGCAGCTTATCAAGAGAGTGACGTAGCAACTGATGTTCCATCTGAAAATGAATCAGAGACAAAGCCAAGCTACTTTAGAAATGATCTCAAAGTGCGCACCGATTTTATTAACAATATTTACGGCAGTTTTCAGTGTGTGCCGAATCAGGAGCTATGTAGTAAGTTCATCCAGAGAACCATAAATTACAAACGAATCTCATATACTTATCCCCTTAACAGCTGTGAAGAGTACGGTGGTTTATCCGGCCACTGATAAACATATTCAGAAATATTCCATTTGTCAGAAGTACCTTATTAATGAAACTCCAGATCTCTATAAGAACGTTACGCTGGATTATATCAGCTCGGGTCAATTCTCGTTGGATTGGGTTTACAATATACTTGAACATAAACAAGAAACGGAACGTATTGTTTTTGAAGACAAAGATCCCGAAACCGGCTTTGTACTACTTCCCGATCTCAAGTGGGACGGACGCAATGTTGAAACCCTATATTTGCTGGGCATAGTTCATAAACGTGATATTAAATCACTACGCGATCTTAATGGCAGTCATTTGCCAATGCTGCGCAATTTACGACAGTCGGCCAAACAGGCAATACTTAAACACTACGGCGTTAATCCCTCCCAGCTGCGCATGTACTTTCATTATCAACCATCGTTCTATCATTTACATGTACACATCAATCCGATCAGAAATGATGCGCCAGGCATTTGGTGCGAAAAGTCTCATATGCTTGATACGGTCATTAATAATTTGGAATTGATGTCAGATTACTATGAGCGCGCGACATTGCCGTTTGTATTGTATGAGGGCAACAAATTGCTAGATTTATATGATGAAAAGATTCCCGTGCGTAAAGCAGCATTCCAAGAGGAACATCAAACTGACAGTTCCGTGGCGGAAGAAACGGCCGAAGTATTTACAGACGACGAACCCGAAGAGGGGCATCCATGCAAACGCATTAAACTTAGCACACCGGAGAAGGGGGCCAATGAGGCCGAACTTGTTGCTACTCCGTGTGCCTGAGCGCAAAGTATTTTTCTCTGTTAAGATTATCAACTTCAATGATAAAAAGAATAAAACTAAAACTAATGCATAAAACGCTTTGTTAATTTTTTTGTCAGTTTTTTGCCTTCTTTATTTATTTATTTATTAATAGTGTCGCTATGTCTGCTGTGTATTGTTGTTCTTGTTGTAGTTGTGGCTGCTTTATGCTACGTTCTGTCTGTATTTTGCTTTGATTT
>JBAMCO010000266.1:0-12103 GCA_037075125.1 Hirtodrosophila caputudis | reverse complement strand
TATAACTGCGATGTATTGGTAATGCATATAAACTATAAAAATACTAAAATATAAAAGTCTAAAATTGGCATTTATCCATAAAAACCGGTCATTAGTCCCACACTGCAGTGTTAACCCAAAGATGGGCCTTAAGCATCTACTTCATTTAAGTAGATGGCGTGCAAAGTAGCAAGCATGCAGCCGGTTAGGCAATCAACCATTTATGAAGCGAACCACTTAGCCAGACGTTGCTTTGGCAATGCAAAACTTATCAAGTTGCACCATATCTGTCCGCAATGTACGGTTAGAATTATGATTGCTTGTATTTCAACTTGCGGTTGTGCAGTCTATAATCTGCAACATATTTGCTTTAGAAGGAATATAATCGTATATCACAATTCAGATAAATAAATAAACATTTGTTATATAGAAATCTACGTTAAATTTGGTGTACCGAGCTATTATAGTTTCCATGATTTGTATCAATCAATGGGAATAGCTTCAACTTTATCTTTGGATTATATCATTACATTTACATTGTTTTTGTATTACAATAAATTATTTTCTCTCCTATTTAATCGGAAAATATTAAATTTTGGGCTTTTTAGCTATCTAGAATTTGAGCTAATTTTGAAGCAAGATATACATTAATTAAATCATTGGTGCTTAGGCCATTTGACGCAATAAGGTAACTTTAACTTTAGCAACTTGCTAGCGTTGCCGAGTGCTATCATATGATTTATGCCAGTGTGTGCGTGTGTGTGCGCAATAAAATGTCTTGTCAACATTTCATAACTCACTTTGTATGCCTACCCCGTCTGACTGTTAGCGTTTCGTTTGTCTGTCCACCAAGTCGACGAGTCTTCCTGTTTGTGCCTGGCCAACACAATGGCCGACGCCCCGACACCTCTTAGCATCTGTATGTGCGAGTTTCTCGTCGCATGTGTGAATAGCGGCAAACAGACACAGACGAATGTCTGTTTGCCTAACTCTTCAAGTATGTGTGCGTGTATGTTTTGCGTCACATTTGTAACTGTAAATGTACAACGAGTTCCGCATCGCAATATTGGTAATACTACGGCTACTCTTTCATAGATTCTCCGTTGATGATAACTTTGTAAAAATAAACACTTACTTTGGCTCATAAGTCAGATGACTTTATTGTCACATGGCTTCTGAAATCTGTGCGTAAGTACAGACGGACAGACAAACATAGACACTAACAGGGGTATTTATGTTGATCTAGAATATACACATGTACAGTATAGGAATTTAATTCACTAATAGTTTATGTGTATATAAAAAATGTCAATTTCGCCTTGCCCATCTGTCTGTGGACGGAGCTAAGGACATCAAGCTTAGTATGTATGTTCTTATTTATTTACATTTACAATTTTAAAGCTATTGTTTTGAGATTTAACATACGTTATGCTAATGCTTAGCTGGATATGCAATATTTTACGATCAATCGATTATTGAAATTAAGTTTGCGGTGTAGAATCAACAAAGCAACCAGCCATTTCTCAACTAACAGTCGTCAGCGCAGTCGGTAACGTGTCGTCTGAATTGGACCTCATATTTGAATACGTATGTATTTCGTGGTTATGGAATGTGTACAGAGTAAATCGTACTCAGGTATGCTTAATTATTATTAAATTCTTTTTAATGTAGAAAAAGTTTCAAACTGAGTCAATTAAATTTTAGCGTCGTCAGGTGAGTGATTTTATTTTTAGGTAGCCTTCAAGCAATGCTAAAGCTATCTATTGTGTCTATTACCGCTGTTGTTTCCTGAAATTTTACACGAAATACCATCAAATGGTAATTTTTACGTCTTTCTTTAATGGCATTTATGTTTCCCAATGGATACATTTAATATCACATTGTAATTGTCATTTCTCTGCGTGACTTTACTCTGGGTGTGAAGTAGCTCAAGAAATATTTGAATATACATAGAAAAGTCCAGGCTCAGTGAGTGGCAAAGTCAATTTTTAATGGCATTTTGTTAAGTGTCTACGTGTTTTCTATCATGCTCATTTACAATTTACTTAGGTGGTGGCAAAAAAAAGAAAGATATTTTCAATAAATGTAAACGAACAATATTAATTTCTATTGAAACTTAGTTTTCTGTATATTAATTTATGCAATATTTTACCAATATATTAAGGGTCTTTTAGCTTTATGTTAATTTTAAGCTATCACAGTCCCTCTTGACGATTCATTGTTTTTTTATGCACAATAATTAAAAGAAATATCCCATAAATTATTTTATCATTTTAAGTATATATGTATAGGTGAACAAGAATTTAAAAATCTTTCGTTATATTGTGAATATAAATTTATAATGCCATATTTTACGCGCATGTGTATGCATTGCACATTAATTACCTAACACTCTTTGGTCAACAGTGACACTCAGCAATCGCAAACAATGTCAAAAATACCACCATCAATTGGTTGCAGTTGGCTTGTAACGCCCACCAACGGCTCCACTGCTGTCATCGATCAAAGTGGTTTCTGGCCTGGCGGCCACACACACTACTGAGTGGCAGCGAAAAAGTATCACTCCGTATCATTGTCAGCACTATAAATATGCGATCATAAATCATGCAGACACATTATTACGCACACAAGTAACTAAAATAATACAAAACAATATCAGCAAAAAGGAAAATACTGTATGGTAATAAGTAGTCGAATGAAAAATACCTTATGAACTGATAATATAATAGAAAACATAATATGTACCTTTTGCTCTTTTAAAAATAAAAGTACCATAAGCGACCAATTGGGCTGAAAGGAAACTCAAATTCTAAGATTGTCACTGACTTGACTATGCCACATACTCTTCGAACTTATCCCTCTGGTTATAGGGTATAAAAAATAAAAACAAGTGAAAGGTGCGCGTGCCAGTGAGGACATTGTGTTCGAAGGCAAAAGGGCTAAGGCCACAAGCAGCTTGACTTGACTGAAGACGCGCAACCACAACAGCAGCGCACATACACACACACACACACACAAAGATACAAATGCCAATACCCCGTGTGGCAAGTTAATAATTTATATATTTATGCCGCTGAAGCGTAAAACGAAGTTGAAAAACCAAAGCCAGAACCAGAACCAACAAAAGCATAATACAATAAAAAGCACACATAATAAAACAGCCAAGAAGTTCGTAAGGCAGGGAGAAGGAAAAATACACATACACATACACATACACATACAAACAATGAAATACACAAGGTTCTTAAGTAAATGGCGAAATTGAATCGGGTTGTATACTCGTATATATATTCCAACTTGATGTAAAAATCAAATGCTTCTTATAAGTACAAAAGTTTAGTACTTCTTAAACCACTAACAAGTCGTCCTTCGAACTTCATCTTGTGGTTGCATTGACCCTTTTAGAAGGTCTGGCATTCGGTTGGTTGTCAGAGCACAAGTTATGCATAATTAAAACTGACACACTGAAGAATGCAGAGCCAAGGCTAATTTTTTTTGTGTAGGTTCATGCATTTGCCACATAAATCAGCTTGAAGGCCTCGCCACTGGAACTTCGGGAGCGACAAGAGCAATGAGTTAGGGGACGAGACGAAGTTGTTGGCTGAGTAACAGAGCTGCTTTGTTTTTAAGCAACTTTCTAATTGCCACTTTAACTCTCGCAACGTACAGACATGCTCATATATAGAGCGTGTGTATATGTGTGTTTGTTTAAGTGTAAGAGTTCATTCATTAAAACAAACTGCCGGAAGGCTAGAAGTATCCTTGCTTCCAACAAACGACAACAATGAAAACTAATGGTATGACATAAACCCACACGGACATAGACAGGCAAGCCGAATCGCACGATTCTCATTCTCTGATACGACCATGAATACAGTTAAAGCTGCACTACTCTAATAATCTGCAACTTAGATAATTGCTAATACGTAATTATGTATAAATATGGGACAAATTAAATAGATTCTTTTGTATATCAAGTGCCAATAATCCAAAAAAAAATCCACCTAAATTTCAATTTATAGTAGTAGTATAGTTAATAGGAACCAAACCAACTACTAATATTGGTCCAACTATTTAAAGTCGCAGCGTATTAAACATATATCTATATATATACTCGTATATATCTTGTTTAATTATGCTATTAAGTATTTATTCTGAAAACTATTATGAAATACACCTTTAAGGAAAAATTAGTGATTGCAGCCAACCAATATAAGAACGGTTATATAAAGACTTTAAAATTACCATATGACCGAACTTTGGAATTCATATATGGAATGACAAAGATAAGCTTGAAGATGACTACTACTAATAGGGTTGCTTGAAAATGAACTAAAAGATTAGTACCCCGTCGAATCGCCTTCGAGAAAGAACAAAAATAAATTAAAAATAATCAACTCCATTGGGAGATAATACTCATATGATTTCTACACACTCTATACAACCACGGTACTGGTAAAACAGAACTTTACAGCTACATTTTCATGCATCGTGACTATTGAAAACGGAAACAGCATCGTCAGCGTAGCAGGGAGTCTCTTTACCCAAACCAGTTCCCTCGGAGTCAAACCCTTTCCCATTTGGAGGGTGAGGGAATGAAAATGTTGCACACACTTGAAAATTTCTCAAGTATACTTACAAGACATCATTTCGTATAAACGCGTAACGTTTGCTTCTATATACTGCATACATGCAGATATACATACATACAGACATAGACAATGTACTGTTCAACCGATGTATGTACATTCCCATTGTTTAGCAGACTGGCAAGGAACAAGGGTTGGGCGACGTCCTTCCTCAGCAATGGCCACTGGCAATAGCTGTAACTAAATAGCCTGCTGCATAGTGTTGTTGCTGTTTGTCTTCTGTCCCTCGATTTTTTTCTGTTTTATTTTTTTTTTTCTTTTATTGCAACACAAAAGTTGCGCGCGAAAATTTTATTAATATATATTTTTGCTTGTCTTTTTTTCAAAAAGGCTTCAACTTGGCCCTTGTTTATGGAAACTGTTGTGCCATGCAAGGGCAGCTCGCAACTCGCTTGGCTTTATCATACAATATTTTGTAGGGTGATGCAAGGGTATGAGTTGGGGGCACTTTTACTCTTACGCAAAAGTTCAAGGACTTTTTAGCATTTATAAAGCAATTAAAATTTAAATGAACAGTTTTTTGGCTGGAGCCACTCGCAAAATATTTTGGGCTTACAAATTGTGACATGCAAGCCATAAAATATTTATGAATTATTTACTGTTAAATAATTGTTGGTATTTTGGCGATTGGGTTCCAGAGTTTGGCTCGCTGCTTCAAAGCAAATATTAAAATTTAATTTTTGTTTGTTCTTGTTTTCTTCTCAGCTGAACTCGGCAAGCAATTAGTTAATTTGCAGTACGTTGCACGTGGCACCCCTAAGTACAAGTCGTAAAAATATGCTAAATTCATTAACTAAATACAAAAACTATTTAAAAACTATTACCTTGTGCTACTATTGTTTTTATTTACCGTAAGAGTGTAAAAATCAGCAAGTATACGCAGGTCATTGGTCTATTTAAAATATCTGTAACTTTCTTTTTCCTTATTTTCATTAAAACAATTTTTGGTTCGCTTTGTTTTAAGCGGATTTAAATTACTACAAGAGCCAAATATTGAAGAGACATTTAAGTTAACTGCCACTACTGGGCTCATAAATTACTTTCCGGCTTTTCGGGGGATGCAGATTTGTGGCCAACAAAAGTGCGCTAGTCATGCATGGCCTTTCTCCTAACAAAGAAAAAAAAATTTTCTTATTTCAAAAATAATCCAATATTGATATTAATTCCCTAAAATGATTTATAGTATTTATTATTAATTTATAACATTTATTGAGAGCATTAAAACTGCCGATGAAGTAATAGAATAACATTAGTACCTTAACTTCTATTAAAATTAGAAAATTATTTAACTGCAAGGATGAATTATCATCGATTTTACTATCTTTTAACACTTTAAAACAAAGTTATCCATAATATTATTAACACAATTTAAATCAACTTAAACACGAATATTAAGGTTCTTCTTTTTTTGGCTAAAAAGGTGCAAATATATTTGACAGGAAACAGATAAAATTATCTCCGACCCCATTAAGTATTTATATTCGTGATCAAGATGAATAACCGTGTCTTTGTCTGTCCGTTCTTCTGTCTGTATAAACGTGCAGATCTCGGAGACTGTAAGAGCTAACGACAGCAAACTTATATTTAAGTTCCTGTACATCATATGCAATTGAAATAATTCTTGATAAACCTTCTTATTATTGGTGCATCACCCACCCCTTCCCGACAAATCGATAAAAACCGCTTTACAGTCGCAATTTTAAAAAGTTATTGTTGAAACTTTACATTTCTAATGCTAATGCTATCCTGGATGAGCTTTGAGAGTTTCATAATGGATCATAAACACCGAAGAAATTCATGGATCGGTTCGCACAGTAAATGCTGCAATGCCTCCGGCTAATGCGCAATTAACAGACGGCAGCACCAGTTTTAGTCTAAATTTGGATGTATGTGCACGTGTATATGTGAATTCGTATGTATACGAAATAGTGATTATAGACTGGGTACAGGGTAACCGTAACCGGGTATTCTCGACTACAGATGTATATGAAGTTTCAGTAAATGTTCATATATACTAAAGACACTACTACATGTAAGTCATATGTTATATTAAGTAAATCATATTCATTCATTAAGTCAAACATACGAGTAGATTCAAAAGCTACCGCTGTGTTAGTGCTTTCCAACCCTGGTACGAAGGAAGGGCGTCGTAACATAGTAACAATAACAACAGCAACAATGACAACATTAACATTTAGACATAATTTAAATGCAAGAGGAAAACAAAATAAAAAGTAACACAAAACAAGAAAGTAGGAAGCAAAGTAGAAAAACAAAAGCCACCTCAGCATCCAGGTAAACACAACGCATAACGTAACTTAACGCGACGTTACGGCTGTGGAAGGCGAAAAGTATAATTTATGTGTATTTTGTTATGCTGTTGTTGTCCTTGTTGTTTTTGTACCTACTTTGGCACAAATGCTCATTTCATCGTTTAACTTGGCAAGGGCACAAAGCTACATGCTACAATTGAATTTGACTTAGCCGGGGTAAGCACACACTACCACATACCCTCACTCATACACGCACACACACCGCACGCACACTCACATTTACGCAGCAGGCTGCTTAACCCAGTTCTCTGTAGCTGTTGCGGCTGCTGCTGCTGCTGCTTTTCAAAGCGCCTGTGTCTAAACGCTGCCGAGCCACTGCTGCCATTTTAAAAAAGAACGTCGTACCAAAGCCTTAAATAAAATGTACCAAATAACATTAATTTAAATAATATGGGGCGTTTAGGTTCGTTTGTAACTTTGTTTTATTTAAATATTCTTTCGAATTAGCATGCCTATATTTTAGAGAAAGAATTGACATAAGTAGAAATTAAATCAAAACAATAGAAGAACCATTGTACCAACAAAAAATAATGTACCGTCCTTGGTATGTTTGTACCAAATTACCCGAGGTCACAGCAGACGTGAGTATCGAAGTCAACGTCGTCGTTGCTGTTTTTTTTGTATGCTTGTCGTTGCTCTTTGTTTTCCACAGCGCGTGCTGCTGCCAGCAAGCGTTGAGCGTTGAAGAGTGTGCAGGAGGAGGTGGATAATCAGTAGGTGGATGCGTGTGACTGGCAAGTTTTCAGATTTGCCTATACTACAACATCGCGGCAAAATAAATTCACTTTAACTGTATATTTGAAACAACGGAAGTTGTTGAAATTGATTAAAATAACATCGAAATGAATCAATTATAATATAGATCTATATTTAAGATAATTATTATAGAACATTATGCATAATGTAATGAAAGAAATTAAATTCTGGTAGATATTAGAATGTATTAGTCTACAAATGTAGTAAATTATTGACGTTAATGTATTACATATTTTTATATCTTCCATATAACTCTTTACTGGGTTAAAGAGTTATTTTTTTTTAAATTACTTTAGTAAACAAGATTCTAGTCGAATTAGAGGAGTTATTCCACAATAATCTTGTTATTGTTATTAAAACGTCAAAATTTTACTTGTGCGTGTTTCATTTGATAGAATTGATATCTTTTCAGTTTAAGTCTGCCATTTACTACATAACTTCCATTTATACCGAAATGTGCATTATTATCGTTATCATAATAATATAATCGAAAGAAGAGTTCTCAACTTCTCACCCAACCAGTAGAAAACTCTCGCTAAAGCTAACAATTTAAGTGCGCCTGTTGTACACGTTCCTTTTGTTTCCCTGATGGAATTCCTTTAGGAAATCAAAGTTTTTGCAATTCCCCTGGCCCTGAAACTATGTCAAGTTTAAAACCAAATCCCACATTGATAGATGCTGAGAATGGTCTTTCCTATGAGAAGTGGCGTATGAGAATGACGAGTAGAAAGATGTGAATGTGGAATGCCATGCCTAGTTTCCCAATAGTTTGCAATGTAATTTTCTTTATGATTTGACTGGCAAAGTCGTGCGTGCGTAAAATTAAACAGTAAACCCATACAAAATATTGCCCAGTGCTCTAAATTTTTATGAGTTGATAGTTTAAAAGAACAGCATACAGCCAGAGGCAGCTTAAATTAGGAAAGTTGAAAAACATAAGAGAGACAAAAAGAAATATTGAAAGAAAGCTACTGAAAGGTGTTATCTTTTATAGCAGCTTTTGTCACAGTTCTTTTGACCTCATCAGTTCCGTTTACTGTGTGCTTTGTCTGTTTATAGGTATGTGGAATTGTAGTTTGCAGATTGGGACCACATTTGTGTTCCCATAATCAAGTAAGAGCCCAAGTTTTAAAAATTCAACATAATACTAAAGAAAAGTAGACGAAGATTAATATTTTGGACAAAAAAAAAAATATAATAGATTGGCAAAGTTTGCTTATTTTTTAGTCAACCAGTTTTTGTTATAAACCAATTTGTGTTAACTAGGCATATTGGAGTAGTTCTCCTAATTATAACGCAATGATTCTGTGATTGTTTGCTTGTTCATGGCAAGATTTATATATTTAGAAGGACTTATTTCGTTAACGAATTTGAAGATAATGTAAGGGTTTATCTCTCTGAGATACAAATTGAAATCATCGAATATGCCGTCCACTTTAGGAATCTCTTTAATACAAAGCATCAGAACATAAACCGTTATTCGATGTCATTTTAAGGGCGTTGGCTATAAAAATCAATGAATGTTTTGCAGAAAATAGTTGACTGCTAAAAAAAGGATGATTTTAAAGGCTTTTGGGCAACCTTCTGCGCTGTACTCTTCAAAAATATAGCAATATGTTTGGCTTTGTATACATATGTGTTTGTCTTTATGTATGTGTGCGTAGTAAACTTATAAAAAATAAAAAAAATATCCAAGCAAAAAGGGCGTCGACGCGGGAGGAGAGTAGGTTCTGTAAAATGGGGACTTTCGCACACAACATGTTGCCTACATTTTGACATTTCCAACATGTGTCCAATGCCTGTCTTTAAGAGTGTTTGCGTGTGTGAGTGAGTGTGTATGTGTATGTTTTTGTCGCTTTCAAAGCTGACGGTTGCGTTGATTTTTGACAGCTGCCTGGGCGGACACAACACCAAACGTTTGCAAACGTCAAATACACACTCACATTTACACTGAAAACAATAACAAGAACTTGTTACCAATCTTAAGCCAGATTGCCTTGTCCACTTCTATTCTATTCTGTTCCGTGCCCCTGTAACGGTTAGACTTTTGTGCGCACATATTTTCTTTACATCTTTTAGGTTTATGTCAAGATTCATATTATTATTATACCCTGCACTCATGAAATAAAAGAATTATACATGTGGGCTGAAAACTTCGTAGGCTGACACATGTATGGCGTTACTAGTATTAATTCCATATGATTCCCAATTAATTCTAACCTTCAAAATATAAGTATATAAATTTGACAGCTAGCGTACTATTGGTTTGTTAGATATAGCATTTTGTGTTGAGTAATTTTTGTTACTTTGAAAAAAAAAAATAGATACAAGCGAATTTTCGTGTTTTAGTAAAGCATTGCTTTTTGACGAAAAAAAATACTATAGAAGGCAAGTCTTGACTTGATAAACACTATTCGGACTCTTACCAGGAAAATCAACCATTGAAAAGTGGTTTGCTATGTTTAAACTAGGCGAAATGAACACAAAGAACGGTGCACGTAGCAGACGCCACAAGGAGGCTGTTGCCAACGAAAACATAAAAAAAAGCGCTAAATAATTTTGAAAAACCGTAAAGTGAAGTTGATTGAGATAGGTGAGACCCTGAAGATATCAAAAGAATATGTTGGATATATCTTAAATGAATGTTTGGGTATGTGAAAACTGTGCTCAAATTGGCTGCCGTACGAGCTCACAATTGACCAAATCTAACAACGAATTGATGATTCTCAGCAGTGTTTGCAGCTATTCAATCGTAATAAACCCGAATTTTTGCGTCGATATGTGACAATGGCTGAAACATGGCTTCATCATTACACACCGAAGTCCAATCGACAGTGAGCCAAGTGTTGAAACGACGCAAAAATTGACTGGCAAGGTTATGGCATCAGTATTTTGGGATGCGCATAGTATAATATTCATCGACTATGGTAAAAAGGACCTATCAATAGCGTTTAATACGTATCGTTAGTGGAGCGTTTGAACAACGACATCGCGGATAAATGACCCCATTTCAAAAAGAAGAAAGTGCCGTTTCTTCAAGAAAATGTACCGTGTCCCAAATCAATGAAAACGATGGCAAAATTGTATGAACTTGGTTTCGAATTGCTTCCCCGCCGTGTTCTCTAGATCTTGTGCCCGGCAACTAAATCCTGTTATCAGACCTCAAGCAAATGCATGATGGAAAAAAACTTTGCGCCAATAAGTGGTTACCGCAGAAACTGAACCCTATTTTAAGGCTGAAGGTAAATCGTACTATTATAATAATATCGGAAAATTATAAAACCGCTATTATTGCTGTAACGTCATTTGAAATCAACTATATTGAACAAAATCAAATTCATTAAAAAAATTTATTTTTTATTTTATTTTCTATTTTAACCAACCAATTTTTAGCCCACCTGTTATATTACGTATTTTATTAATAATGAAGCATTGTGTTGAATTTATTCTTCCTTTTTTATGTTTACTTCTTTATTTAAGTGGACTTCTTCATACGCTGTAGATTGTCATATACTAAAATTATAGTATTCGATTTCCATTTTTTTTTTTTTTTTTTGAAGAGGAAAAAGTGCTGTCTCATTAAGACAATGTACCGTGTCACAAATTAGAGAATACGATGGCAAAATGTTATGAATTGGGCCTAAAATTGCTTCCCCACCTACTGTATACTCCAGATTTAGTCCCCCAGCGATGTTTCCCTGTTCTCAGATCTCAAGAAAATACTTGCTCGAAAAAAATTTTGCACTAATGAAGAGTGAAGCCTATTTTATAGCTAAATATAAAAGGTACTCTAAAAGTAGTATTGAAAAATTGTATGACTGTTATAATCATTGTCTCGCCCTCTACAAACTTTTCCGCCCATCTGGGCTTTATAGGTTGATGATATAATATGTGTAACAAGCATCAATTGTAAGTTGATTTAACCATTAGATGAATATATATTAACACGCGAAGAGGTATAAGCTAGACATCACTTAAAAAATATGTGATATAATTTATGCAATTGGTATTTCTTACAATTTATCTCTGCTCTAAATGTACGCATCGAATTACTGAAAATTTGCATTTAGTTAATTAGAAAGGAAAGCATAACTTTTATGTTCAAATAATTTCTATTTGATTTAGCTTAAATCAGTTTATTTTAACCAAAGTCATCTAGTAAGTAAAAATAAATTTTGAATTATATTAAATTACTAGTAAACCCGCCGCGCACTGCAGCGACTGTTTGTGGTTAGTGTATTGACTCTGAAACTGCGTGAACTACGTTGTTCTAATCTTCTGACATCAGCTCGTGTATCTTCTAGCTCTGCTTGATGCAATTGCGCCATTCTGACACGTGCATCAGTATTTTGTTGCTGGATTCGTTCTTCGGTACTTGCGGATCTT
>JBAMCO010000264.1:0-12144 GCA_037075125.1 Hirtodrosophila caputudis | reverse complement strand
ATGAGTACAATAAAGAACTTTTATATAAACCCGGAAAAATGAACGTAGTAGCAGATGCATTATCCAGAATACCCAAAGGAAACGAAGTAAATTCAGTTACGTCAACTCAACATAGTGCACAAAGCTCCGCGCATAATCTCATTCCCAACGTAGAAGTGCCAATCAATGCTTTCAAAAACCAAATCTTTCTATACAAAGGAAAACCCCCTTATTACATATTTTTTTTAGTTGATTCACTGTTTCTAAAAGCAAACTAAAAAAATTTAAATCATACATTTAAAAAGCATGAAAGATATTTGAGTTTTTTTTTCCTGATATAACTTAAGATAGAATAAGACCTGGCCGCTATGAAATTCTACACCCTTAAAAATAACCGTGCGATACTTTAAAATAGCAAGTTAAAGGGACGCTGAAACAAAATTATTCAGAAATTGTACTGGGCGCTTAAATTTTAGTAATGGTTTTAACACGAGTAAAGGCAATAGTTTTTATAAATGTCAAAATTTGTTTTAATTACATATGTTCTTAATCATATTATATTATTTTATGTAAGTTTTTAATACATCTTAAAGCCAGGGGTGCCAAGCTGGATCCATTCGACAAAGGTTATCAATATTAGTAGCGGAATGGATCAGCGCCGAAACCTTTTTTTTCTCAATATTATCAAAATAGGAAATCTTATTTAACCGCAATAAAATAACATCAACAGCCGAATTTACAGATTTAATGACATGTTCCACAGAGTTATCAGCACAAGGTTCTTCAGATGAATCCAGCAATTTACTTTGTCTAAAACCTTTTTTTTGTAATGTAATAATTTCATCTCTAAGAATAGTTTGTAAAATGGAACTTAGTTTGTAATTCGGTTGAATAAAACAACGTGCTGTTGCAACAATTGCCGCTGATAACGGCCCAGAAATTCCAATTTTTGTTATGAACTCTCCAATGTTTGGCGTTAGTCGAAATGGTACTGGCCTGTGTTGTTTAAACTGTTCTTTATCATCATTTATATCAAATTTAAAGTATGAAATGTTCATCAATCCAGAGTCCTGATGAAGGTACATCATATCTGGATTTAGACGTGTCAAATTAAGAGCATGTTCACATAAATAGGCCAACGCCAACTGAAGTGTTAACTGAAAAGAAAAATGAATTTTCAATTGATAAATTTTGTGATTATGGTTCTTTAAAATACTTTATACTAGAATTAAAAAAAAGGTTAGCGCAACTTTTCGAGTATTAAAAATTATAAATAAAATTTATTTTGGTTCAGCATAAATAGCCGATCTAGCCCTGTCTGTCTGTCTGTATGAATGAAAGCAAGAATCTCAGAAACTACAAAAGCTAGAAAAACTGAATTTGACATGTAGATTCCTGTATGCAGAATGTAGATTAAGTTTATTACTCCCCTGCAAATTGTAATACAAAATTGAAACCCAAATTACATTCAGAATATTAAAGCTATTGTTTTGATATTTTACATAGGTAATGCTAATCCCCTCTCTGGATCTGGATTTCATCACGATCGGACCATAAACACTTTAGAAATTAAAGGATATTTTTTCTTTATTTTTGTTTGTGGTGCAACCTATTGTCGGTTATAGGTGATAATCGGTTAATTGTTGGTAAGATCCGCTAATCTCCTGGGTGGTTGTCATGCCTTTTTTAATTTAGACAGATGTCAATGTTTTGCATTGCGCAATTTGAGTTTGAGTGACGCATATTTGACCCGTCTGAATTGTATGAACATATAAATGCGAATTTTGTACAAATTTGTTGTTATGCACTTGGTACAGGGTGACAGGGATCGTTCGACTATAGCACTCTTTACTTGTTTTAAGACTATATGTATAATATAAAACTAAATTAATTTGTTTAGATCCGTTTGTGGTGATTAAATAACGGAAATCAATCTAAATATATAAACACTTAAAAAGATATTTTAATTAGTCTTACCATTTTTCTGAACTGCCAAAAATCTGTAGCTGCAGCAAATGTGTTTAAAGCCCATTGTCTCAAAAGTGTTTTTGAAACCAAAGTCCATTGAACTTCAGTGAAAATTTCTCTTAAAATTGTATGTGAAATCTGCGTACCTTGTGCTTGAACTTCAGAAAGTCGCTCATAATACCTAACAATCGGTATATCATAGTCCATTTTTACATTAAGGCAACACTTTTTAAATATTTTCAATAATGAGACACTGTTAGGGTTATCTTCGGCTAATCGCATTTGAGGCGAAATTGGAACGACTCGTGGGACAGTTATGTTTAAGAACCGACGACTAGTTTCCTTTTGTTTTTCTAAATAGTAATTAAGCATTCGTTTAAGTTGTAGTACCCGTTCCTCTCGGCGAGCATCTCCAAGCCCAGAATCTAGAACTACTAAGTATGGATATATCTTTCCATTTGTACCACGTATATATAATCTCCGGGCAGCAGTGTTATTTTTTTGAACAATTTCGACTCGTGGCATAAATCTTGCGATGCGTACATAATAATGAGATGACGAAGGAATCAGTAACTCCCCGGGCAATTCTACTTCAGCTGTTTTTTGACTAAAGTTGGATAAAAACCTACATTTGTCTTCTATTAAAAAGGATGTTGGTAATTTTTTGACTTTTGTTTCCAAAACTTTTATCCACGTTTTTAATTTAGATATTAAATTGTGTAATTTCATAGCGCCTGGCTTAGAAAAATCAAAATCATTAGTAAATTGTTCTTTCATTTTTTGAAATACCGGATCTTGAAAAGTTACTTGCGCTCGTCGCGCTAGTGACTCTGATGCTGCAGAGTGAGATATAGCAGAAGTCACAGAACCAGGCACATTTTCAATTCCAATACCAAAAGTAGATCCTAGTTTTTTGACGAAGTGCAACGTATGCGGCGTTATGGTTGCATTGACAACGGTGCTTCTGTTTTCAAAAGCTATAGCATAACATTTAATTAAGCCTTGTCGTAGCTGACGGAGGACTTCTTCTGTCCAACTCTCTCTGAACCACACCATTTGGTCCACAATTCCTTCTAGTGAACTTAATATGGTCGGGTGTACTTCACGTTGTAACTGCATAACTTTTGAACATCTCCACATAGGTGGTGTGGCTTTTATTGGGTTAACAGAAGAAACAGTAACTTGGTTTCTTCCACAAATTGAAGCCATATTTTCTAAATTCTAAAAAAAAACGTATGTTATCAATAAAGATGCAAAGAATCTTCGGTAAAAAATATATGTATATATAATTTTAAAACTGATAGTTTAAATACTTACAGAAGATGCAAATTTACCAGCAAACACAGCTTGTTCAGCTGATTTGTGCTTTTCCCGTTGTTCAATTTTTAAAGTAAGATACAGTGTCCTAATGGGAAAGTACACTGCCTGCGGATATAGTCGTCCAATCTTTAAATAAATTAGGTTTAAACATTACTAATAATTAGAATAATTTTATTTATTTCAACGAGTAGGTCCTTTGCTCCTTTTATACGCTTGGTTTAAAGTTAAAGCTTTTAGGAACACCAACATACATCATTTTGTGTTCGAGATGCAGATGGACATATTCAGATTCACGTGCGGTCAGCGAATATACACATCTCTTTTGTACCCAGTTTCTTAACCTCTATTTTCAACGGATACAAAATTTTTTTTGTGATTTGCTATCTTACCTGACTTAACAAATTTAATATGACATCACCGTCAATCTGTTCTAGACAACAAAGGAGTTGGGGTATCCACGGCAGCCAGTAAGATGGAGGAATTCCGGATACGTATTTTTCAAAAGTGCTTAAAAGAGAGTCAATTGAATTATCGTACGATAAAAACCACAAAATCTTAGCAATATATTTCCGAGTTTTGCTTTCGTTTTGATTTCGGCAAGCATGCAGATAGCATATTAATGCATTGACACCAAGAGAAATTTGCTTTTCTTTCAAATAAATTTGTTCCATATATTCTCCCCACATAGCCCATGCTTTAGTAAGACCATCGTGAAGCTGAACTGCTGCGCTGAATGATTTTCCTGCTTCATCAGATCGGCCGATTTGAGCCAATAAAAGGCCTTTCAACGCATAGAATTCAGCATTCATTTCACCAGTAAAGTACTTTAAATTAGTTGATTCTATTACTTCAAGAGCTTCGTTTATTTCATTTCTCCCAGATGTAGAAGGCATTTGTAAATAGCACTTTACTTGTTGACGTATTTTCTGCAAAATAAAACAATATTTTTGTTATAATATATGTTTATATGAACATTGGTGTTTCTAGGTTTCTATTGGAAAGGTAATTTGGCATATGGTTTTTGATAAATTCGTATCAAATACATACATTAATAAATTAATAAGGATCAAATTTTTAGAGATAAAACAATTTTTAACATTTTAGCATTTTTAAAAGAATTATAATTCTAACCATTTAACTTTTTGAAGCTAGCTCACATCCCGAAAATGTTTTTAGTTTTAAACAATTTTACGGGAAAATAAATAATTTCGATGGTTATCATAAACAAAAATGCTAAAAAAAAGGTGATTGTAAATTGATTTTAGCCAATCCAATGAAGCCAAAGTTCGGGTCTTAATTGAAATTGAAATTTCGTCAAGACTATGGTGTTAAGTGAACTTTTGAATGAGCTATTTTTTAAATTACGTTACATTAAATACCTAAATCCCAACATGTTATTATTATTTTTATTTGTTTTATTGAAATATACAAGATGTCAATAATACCTCCATATACCTTCTTATCTAAACATTCAGCCAAATGTCGCACCAAATACAAATAGTTACATAATTTACATTTATTTATTTACATATTAGCTATTATTCTTTTTCTATATCTCTATTTCTTATCGTGCGATGTATTAGTTGTCTTAGCTAAAGTCTTCTTAGTCTTGCTAGATATCAAAAATCAATAATAAACTTCCTAGTTCTCTAGCTTTTGTAATATCCAAAATTGTTGCGGTCATACAGACAGACAGAGCTAGATCAACTCCACTTCTCACGCTGATTAAAAACATATATATTTTATGGGGTCTTAGGGGCTTCCTTCGGCCTGTTATACGCATTTGGACTTACCCCCTTTTGCCAATTTTTTAAATGGGCACAGTGTAAAAATAAGCACATTTATTAAAAGCGGACATTTGTGTCCATATCTCTGTTCCATAATCAAATCTCTCTACTAAGTCTACCTAGGGACGCCCACATTGAGTACACTTTATGTCCTGATATTCATTAACAAATGAATTTATCTGTACATAAAATATATATATACATCCCATGCTTTCATCAAATACACTTTATATTATTTTGGGGAAGAAGGTGCTTTCAATTCGCACTTACCTGAAAGCAATCAACAATTGGAACAGATGGTATAGTGTATATTCTGGATAAAGTTTCTTGACATACTCCTGTCAAATTATGTTTTCGGGCAATTTTACCAAAAGAAATTATTGCTTGCGCTGACGCATGTACTCCCAACATTGTACTTCCTTGGTCTGATTGTTGTTCCAGATGTTGTGTTATTATTTGGTAATGATGTTGTCTCCAAGTAAAAATATCACTCCAATGTGATAAATCATCCGATATAACAGGTAATCTATTGCGCCAAGTCTTTACTATAGCTTTCATGTCATGTAAAGAAGAATTTCTTGATTGTGTTAATCCTTGATGAATTTGGCTTGCTTCATGTAATTCCATTATTTGCTGAGAAGCTTGAAGATATGGCAAATGGATGTGTGATACAATTCTAGGTAAACGGCGCCACTCTCTTATGCATAAGCTGGATGCAATTTCAACATATCTATCGACACTAGTAGCCTGTCTGTCCTCTTGATACAAAATAGATAAATATCCTTTATACAAATTCAATTTAAATCCATAGTGTTTTGAATAACATTGCTCCGTTTTTGATAATGCGTTTTTCATAAGATTCCAGTCAGGTACTCGCCAGGAACTTTCTAGAATAAGAAACATATTTTTTTCTCTATTTGTTTGAGCATAGTCTAACAGAATATCCCATTGATTAAGTTCTTTAGCACACCGCATCCAATGTTTTTCCCATAGCAATAGTTCGCTGTTAATATCTGTATTTATAACGCCGCTATTTAAGTCTTGTTTGAATTTAGTCATAGCAAGATCATAAGCTCCTTGTGCTTCTTCAAAAAATCCCATTTGCTCATATGAGATAGCTACATTTGTTTCTGGGTAATGTGCAAATTTAATCCAAAGTCCTGCCCAGAGATCTTCCTCGTGCATGGCTGAATACATTTTGGAAAGAGAGTCATATATGTTATCCAAACCTTGAGAATCGATCTCCAGCTGATTAGCTTCCGCAATATGTACATCATTTCGCGCAGACTGGGTCACAGATAAATCCTCTAACACTAATATAGCTCTATGCCAAAGGTTATGAGATTTACCCAAATATGTTAAAAGCTTTGGTGGAATATAAATCGAGGGAGCACATTTAGTTAAACTCTCCACAAACGTATTAAGAGTACTTGGACTACAATCTTTCTGATTAACATTAGTTCCAGATGATAGGAATGGTATTAATTCTTTCGATATATTTATCCTTTGATCTTCGGTAAATATATTCCAAATGCTTGGAAAAATTGCTAGCCATACACTTTCAGCCAACTGTGTATCCATGTGACATAACTGGGATGTTGCAACAAGCATTTGTTCGGTGCGTATATTTCGATTTGCTTCCAGGAATTCTGCTTGCTTATAAACGAGCTCAACCAAAGATTCGCGTCTTGTGGAAAGTATTTGGTGACAATCGTCCTTGCGAACAGATGTAAACTCAAGTTTTAAATCAATATCGAACACATCATCTTTGTCATCAACATTTTGAACATTTTCAAACGATTCTGTTTGCGAAGATAAAAACGATACAAATGTACTTTCTTGAGAATCGGTTGCATTTGTTGGAATCACTGATGTTATACTAGGAATTTTAAACGTTTCATTTGAACATTGAATTTGAGTCATCGTATTAGCTGTTAAAATAAGAAGCTCAATGCATTGCTTTATCCAATAATGAGATCCAATAGTATCCCATGCCTGTGAACATATTATGTACAAAAGTCTATCATGTAGCCTTCGTCGCATTGATGAATCCAGTATTTCAAAGAACTTAGCTCGAATGTGTGGATTTTGAAAGCGAAGACCATTAAGAAAAGCTCCTTCCAATTTACTTGTTAACTCAGTTGGCTTTAACATTTCATCGCGATATATAAAGTTAATTATTTCTAAGAATTGTACATTTAGTTCAGTCTCCTCAGAAAACTTCTTCTCAACATACTGCATTAATTTTACTAATAAAGCAGACTTTTCCCGTATAGATGGAACATGTATTGCTATATTAGATTCCTTGTTTTTTACCCAATCATCAAGCATTTTAATAATGCATTTTATAATTTTTACTTCAGGACTCTTTTCTATTAGGCTAACTAAGATGGTTCCAATAAAAAGTTTACGAATTTCGACACTCATTATAACAATTCTATTTTTTATCAATTCCAATGATAACACCAGCAATTCTAAAGCTAAGGAACTAGAATCTGTTGGTTGGGAGTTAACGGCAGTATTCGTATTGATATTAATGTGGTCCTTGGTAAGGCGATTCAGCACCCTGATAAATTGGACTAATATTCGATCTAAATAGCTTGGATTATTAGTTGTGCAAGCCTTTAAAATCATTAAAGTTCCAAATAAAGACGATGCGTTCGGTTGAGGGCTTTTTTCATAAAATGTGAGATTGTCAGTTATCATTTTGCTAATGGCAGTATATAAAACATCAAAATCATTATGTTTATGCTGTGCGTCTGGTGGAAAGATTGCCATAAGTCTCGTCAAAAATATGTGCATTAGGCGAACAATACGTGTATTCTGATGTATAATACATAAAGAAAGTCCGCGTTGAACTGGCCGTATGATAGCCACCAACTGCTCAGAACTCAATATTGTCGTTAAGAAAGTAAGGAAATCGATAGCCGTACATATATTATTTAAAATATGGTGTGGTGTCTCAATTGTAGTTAGCACTTTGTCAAGCCAATTAAGTTTTATGTCGAATGGTTGAGGCCAAATTTCTGGACGCATAGCCAATTTTAACAGCATGACACATCTGAAATAAAATGTACAGAAATTAATGCAGTTAATATAAATACATTTAAAATAATAATAAATAAATACATTTATAATGTCTAGAATCAATAAATATCGAAACATTATGTTAACAAGTACAAAACTATGAAATTATAGTAAATAATTTTTTATTCATTTTTATCTACATACCAAATTTGGTGTTCCTACCTTTAATGAGATATCTGCCTTATACAGATGTAAAAATACATATTCACAATTAAATAATAGGTGTATAAATAAAAATTTTAAAAAGCTTTAATTAAGTATGGAGTCTAATCACACAAAAACCATATTCTAGACTATGTCTAATATAAAAGATGTATTTTATAAATTTCATAATAAATAATTTAATAAAGTCACTAAAACCTATAACTATAATTAAAACAAAGAACAGTTCTGAATACAAACAGAATTTCCTCGAATTCAAACTTACGTAACCGTTTAATCTACTAGGAGTCTAAAGGCCTCATAATTAAAAGAATTTATTTGAAAGAATGACTAATTTTAATGGTTTACATTTTATTTTTATAACGAAAAAAAATGCAAAAATGCAATGTAATGGATAATTAATATTTAAAATATTTAAAAATATACAAAAATTGGATAATCGCTTAGCTCGAATGGATTCAAAACAAGTAAGAGACTGCAATTCCCAACGAGACTACAATTCACCCTGTACCCAGTGCATAACAACAAATTCGTCAATAGTTTGCATTTATATATGCACTTTGTCACCTCAAATTCGGCTCACCCAAAGTCAAATTGAGCAATAGGTGCCACCACAAACAAAGAAGATTAGCGAATCTCTATAAATTGGTTATCACCTATAATAATAGATGGCGTCAAATGTCGCGCTATACACGCAAACACATATGCACACACACAAACAAATTTCCATTTATTAAATATTGTGCATTTGTTGGTGGCATTGCAGATGAAACAAAAAAAATTTACCGATCGATTATCTCGAGTGTTTATGGTTCGATCTTGATGAAATTTACAGAACACATTCACACAGACAATAGCTCTAAAATTGTGGAAATTATTCGGGTTTTAATTTTGTCTTACAATTTGCGGTGGAGTGGGGGTATAAAAATTAAAAATAAACTTGATATCTGCATATTGTATAGAGAAACCTACATGTCAAATTTGGTTTTTCTAACTTTTGTAGTTTTCGAGACCCTCACACAGACAGATCGACGGCCGGACAGAAAGACAGATGCACAGGGCTAGACTGACTCGGCTTCTCACGCTGATCAAGAATGTATATACTTTATAGGGTTTTAGACGCTTCTTTCTGCCTGTTACATACATTTGCACAGTTTTAGTACCCCCTTTTATCTATTTTTCAAATGAGTACAGGGAATAAAAATATGTAAAGTAGTATTCTTCTTCGTCATTCATTATCCCACTGAAGAAATAAAAAAAAGTATGTTACAATTTCAACTGATTCTTACCTTCTTGATAAATTTTCTCCTGGAGATATTATTCCTGGTTGTGGATCATTAACTTGGCATGCTAATCGCACAAGAAAATTGAGCACAGTATCGCAGAATGATTTATCTATTGATCGAAGAACATCTTCAGTTTTTGTATGAGTTCCCAACCCTATTGGCATAATACTTTTAATTATTACGATTTCTGTTGATATGTATGTTTTATATGTATATACTTTCCTTGTGGTAAAGATTGGTTCATGTTATCTGAGGATTTTTTGCGATGTTCTGATGTTTCGCTACTCAAGCGCTTAATTTGATGAATGTCTCTTAATTCATCGTCAGTTTCTTCAATTTTCACATCCCTTTCGTCCTCTTTTATTCGATGCAGTTCCCATTTTATTATTACTTCCGCTAAATCAACAGCTAGTTTTTTGTGTTCAATTGAAGCACTTGGAGGAAATCCCAATCGTTGCATATAATTAACAAGATGCTGCACTAATTGATGCCTGACTGGAAAATAAACCTTTAAGCAATTGGTTAAAATATATTAGACAATTTCAAAAATAGAATTACGATTACAATTACATTACCTTATAGTGACGAATAATAAGTTGGAGAATATGAAATAGCTGTTGTATTGCATGGCCTTCTTCGACAATAATTTTTTTTGTCCAATGAGTTAACATAGTGTTTCCGTCTTCCATGCGAAGTGGCATTGCTGGTGTAAGTACGTCGAGAGCCTGTTTTACAATAGGCCTTGCCTCAAGTGCGTGTCCTTTCAGCAAAGAATGGAACACTTGTAGTACGATTTTCTTATGAATTGCAAGCCTTGCTATTATATGGGCAAGTAATAAATGCCCATGGTATCGCGCAGTAGGATCTACACAGTTTTTACTCAACAAACAAGGCCAAGCAAATGTCATTAATCGTCTAAGCTTGTTACCTTGCCTTTTATTATTGGCATCGCCGTCGTGTATATGCTGGGATGCTCGCTCTACAAGTAAGCAAGCTAGTTGTAATAAAGCGATTCTAACTGCGTCATCATATTGTTTGTCGGGATCAAAAACTTTGTTTATAAAAACTGAAACAATATTTTTCTCATCTTCTTGATAAGGAGTTGGAGGAGCTCCAATCAACTTATTTCCTTCTCCTTTGTCAAAGCTCACCGTAAAACATGGAATTAGGACCGCTGTTATTATTTTAGCTTTCAAGTCTTCTGAAAATGTATTATTATTGAAATTTTCAACAAAATGGAAAAATGCATTTCTTTTCCAGTTTACGGTAAAGCTTTGAGCTACTGTATTTTGTAAAAAATCACGGAGAAAATAGACATCAGGAATGAAATGTAAGCATAAAGCTTTTAAAAGTTGAAAAAGTAGATCAATATCATTTGTGTTATTTGAAAAATATAGTAAAAGTATTTTTCCAATCAAATGCCATAAATCGCAAACAACATTATCAATACATGTTGTATACAAATTACTGCGCCATAGGTTTCTTAAGGCATCAACAATATCCGGTCTAGTTGGTATCCATTGATCATCCAGTTCCATGAGAGTATAGATAATAAGAACTGATTGGTGTTGTATGTCATATTTGTGTATATTACCAACATCTGTTGTCCAATTTAAATACTCTAATAGTATTGTATATTTTGAGTTCTTTATAATTGTTCGAAATGATTGACCATTTTTATGCTTTAATATAAATATGAAAAAACGATTCCATTGAGAATCAGTCATAAACGAATCTATCATAAATAGGTCAACAGTCTCTGATGGAAAACGTTGGAGAAATAAAAGTAAAGCCTCCCGATATGGACTAGATGCTTCTATCATTAGATTCTTCTCCGTTTGTAAAACGAGTTGACATAATTTCTCAATATACTTCGATGATGCTGTGATATGGTAAAACATTTCAATAAGTGTAACAATCTTTTGTTCATATTCTCCACCTTTAGATGTGGTAAAGAAATTCATATTTTCATTTGTACACTTATATTGACCAACAAATATTTCAATAATTTTTGCACAATGTTGCAATATTTGTTCACTTAATTTTTCATTAAACATTTGTGGAAAAAGTTGAGTGAAGTATGATAACCGTTTTATTGCAGGAATAGACAAGTTTCTGTGGTCGCCCAGTTTCAACAATAAAGGTCTCATTGCAGCTTGAATCTGTAAAAAATAATTAAAGATTAATTAACTGCTGTTAAAAAAAAAAAAAAACAAGTAATAGTGCTGATGTCGAACACACCCTACAATACGGTTCACTCTGTATCTAATTAATAAATTTTTACATTATAACTATACATATCAAGACAACAACCAAAATGACAGACTGTGAGAATAGACAAACTAGCTAAGACAACAACCTATTCATTACCATTACTGACCAGTGACATTCAAGGTAGTACTAAGGAAATGATTTTCAATTGCCATTTTCTCAGATGTTTATGGTCCGATCAAAATGAAATTCACAGAGTATATCTAGATACAGTATGTCAACTAATTGTTTTGACGAGAAAGAAAAATGCATTTTTTGAGTTTTAACTAAGAAAAATTAATATA
>JBAMCO010000263.1:0-12215 GCA_037075125.1 Hirtodrosophila caputudis | reverse complement strand
GGACAGAAGCGTGTGGAGGCAACTACTTCAGGCCGTGACTCGATAGGGTTGTGATGGCCAAATAATAATAATAATAATATATGCACACTTTATCGCCTCAAAATCAAAAGACATTAGCGGATCTTTTATCAGATTAGTGGGTTATCACATATAACAATATATGTATGGCGCCACAAACATAAACTCAAATGCTGCGATCTACATGCATTCCCATATACAAACACACAAATAAATATTCAGTTATTAATTGCGTATTGCTGATGGCATTGCAGATAAGTTAACTTATCGATGAATTTTCTCATTCAGAGAGACATTAGCATTACGTATGTAAAATATCAAAGCAATAGCTTTCAAACTGTGGAAATTTTTTGGGTTTTTATTTTGTTTTATAATTTGCGGGGGAGTGGGGGATATTTGAAAAATCTGAAATAAACTAGATCTGCGTACTACATAGAGAAACCTACAAGTCAAATCTGATTTTTCTACGGACGGACGGACAGACAGATGGGCAGGTCTAGATCGCATCCGCTTATGCTGATCAAGAATATATGTAACACATATTATAGGGTCTTACACGCTTGCTGCTGCCTGTTACATACATTTGCATTGGCGGGTACTAAGCCTTTTACTCATTTTTAAAAAGAAAATAACAACGCATTCTAAAATGTACAGTTTGAAAGCAGTTGTTGCTTGTTTAATACAACTGTGCTGATGGTTTGTGTATAATTTTGTTAACATTTTCACACGTATGTTAACTTTCGCAGACTTTTACGTCCTGTAAAAATTTGATAAATATATAAATTTTATTTTCCGTTTGTATGAACGCATGTTTACAATATATAAATTTTATACAATAGTGTAAAAGAAGAACAATTAAGAGTTCGTATAAGAGTAAGTATATGTATCAGACTATCTGAATAGATACATATATGCACAGATCTAAACACAGCAAACTAAAGATTTTGAAATATTGCTGCAAAAGAAGTACAGTATTCGGTAATTGACAGCGGAATGGTGCACTGTAGACTATTCGCAATTTGCAATCATTTTACTAAAAATGTCTATTAATCTTTATTAATGTGATAATTCTCATGTTAACCCGACATATGTATGTATAAAACTTTGGAAGTACAAAAGTAGATTTTCTTTGCAAGTGGTATTTTGTGGTATTAAGGGAACGATGATCAGAGCTTACACATAATCGGAACGCTTTACCTTGACGAATGACCTTGTACGGTCACAGCTAGTAAGCTGTGTGCTTATTGTTGTAAGTAGAGCTATAAGGATAAACACTAATGAGATTTCTATCTCTTTCTTTTGTTCACTTCGCTCTTCGCCCACTGCTCTCCGCTCAGTTATCAGTGCACATGCGTAACAGATAAGCTAGGGTGTTTCACTATTTTACTTAAAAAATTAAATTTTATAAGTAAATTCTCTATCATAACGATGGATATTAAAGCAGATGAAGTTTTAGTCACGTGCTCGACTACAGCACTATTGCTCGATTGTATTGATGTGAATTGTATTTTCGATTCAGTTTTTAGCGATAATGAGTTACATTAAAAAGATAAATTTATGCTGACTTTTTGAAGAACTATTTAAAACATACATTTTCACCGTACATTATATTCGTGTAAATCTTGCGGATTTTTTGCAGCGCACGCCAGAATAGCTCGCAGATGGCATAATTTTTCTGAATTATGTAATACATATTTTTATATATTGGTCAATTTAAACACTATCTTTATAAATTATAGCCTATGTGTTATATTGATATGTAGCTATATTATTGTGAAGTTTCATTAAAATTCATTCAGTGATTGAGTAACAAAGATCCATACAAACTTGCATATTTATTATATATATAGGAATAAATGATATAGGATTGTTGTTATGGATTAGGTACAGGGTGAACCCTTGTCGAGTGTGCTTCAAATGAGTACACGTGTTGAAGCGTTGTGCTTTCGCCTTCTAATAAGGGACAGACAGCATATTATTGTACCATTTGAAAAATGCGTCGATCTAGCCCTGTCCGTGTGTCCGTAAAAAAACCAAATTTGACATGTAGGTTCCTCTGAAGCATACGCAGATTTGTGCATTTATATAAACGGCCAAACTAACTCGGTAACTCATTCTGATCAAGAATATTCTCGTATATACTTAATAGGGTTTGAAGTGCATTCTTCATTCTTCATACAGGCTTAAATATTTATTATTGTAAAAATTTAGTTAGCTTGGTCAAACTTATGTCCCCTCGGTCCTTATAATTAATATTCGTTTATCTGTTGAATAAAGACGACAGTATTTTATTTAAGTTATTAAATTCTATAATTCGCTTTGCATAGCGATTTTCCATTTTACTTCACATACTCGTACTATCTTAACTGTTTTACATCTTAATTCGGCTGAATTTTGGTTTATATTTTATTTATACATGCACATTTATAGTTGCAAAAAACATTAATGGCTATTTTTTATTATATATTTTATTTCATATTTCGAATATTAATATTAAGAAGAAACTAATAGAAATAAGGTATTTTGTACTCAATAAAACAAAAAAATTATTTAACAAAATTTCATATGGCACAATGAAAACGCTAAGCTTGTTATATATGGGAAAACAATTGAAAAAACAAAATACAATTTTAAAATAAATATAACAAAAATATTAACTTAATTTTTCTTGCATTCTTTTCTGTTAGTTACGTGTATTAATAGCTTAGGTTTTTGTAATAATTCTGAAAGTATCACCCTGTGTTTTCTCATAGTTTCTCATTTATTTTATATAATGTATTTTTTTATGTTTGTTGCCTTAAAATGTGTTTTTTCTTTTCTGATACGCTTAAAATGTACAACAATACTTCAACTTAATTACATACAGTATAATATATATATTTTGTTTTTCCCCATTTTTTAACAACTTGCGCACATCAAACTGGGCCGGAACTCCATGACTAGAGCATATAAACTTATTAAAAGTGTGTAAAATTTAAACAAATTCTTTAATGCGTAGTGTGTGTGTACGTTTGTGGTTATTGTAGTAGACACTTTAGTAAGTTAAATTGCTGATGTCTTGATTTTATCTATTTTTATTTACTATTATTATTTTTGCTTACCTGAATAACGCTTATTAGTTCAAATACTCGCTTGGCTATAAGAAAGGGAAGTAATTCAACTACATACCTACATATACAAATATAATATAAAAATATAATTAAATAGAACTTTAAAAAATTATAACGATAAATTGAGTGAGTTTTTGAACTATTAAGCAAAATTCTTTGTTGTTTCGATTATTGCAATATTAAGTGATTGGTTTTTTTCCCTTTAATTTGTGGTTTATTTAAT
Source organism: Hirtodrosophila caputudis (assembly GCA_037075125.1). Lineage (NCBI taxonomy): Eukaryota > Metazoa > Arthropoda > Insecta > Diptera > Drosophilidae > Hirtodrosophila > Hirtodrosophila caputudis. The sequence continues at coordinate 8,864 of JBAMCO010000263.1, read as the reverse complement.
TGCTATTTGTAATATGCTGTACGTGGTTTGAAGGAAAAACTCTTAAAATGCTTGTTAAAATGAATTATTGACTATTTCTGGTATGTTGCTTTTATTTTTGACTATTTTCTGCTTTCGCTTTCTAAGTTGCTTAGTTGCTCTGTTTGATGCTGTCAATTCAATTTAAATTTAAATATAAGTAGGAACAACCCGCGCGCTTCGCCTCAAGCATGGCTTGAGTCTAAAAATGCCCCATGCTTTTCTCGTTTACTGCTGCTGTACGAGCAGTTGCTCCACCTGGTCAGCGGTGCGCAACAGAAACGCAGCGCTTTCCCTGTACGCAGAAATGACCTGTCGTGCAGCGGTTACCTCGTTGGGACTCAGCTTGTGTGAGAGTATAGGTGGCACTCTGGAACAGTTGGCATCACTGGAGCTAGATAGCAGCTGCTGTTGCTGTTGTTGCTGTTGTTGCTGCTGTTGCAGCTGTTGTAGCTGCTGTGTGGCGGTTACAAGTGCGTTGTTGTTGCTGGCGTTGCTTAATGTGGCCAGATTGGCTGCGCTTAGCTGCGTGCTGACTACGTTGTTATTGTTGCTGGTGGTGTTGCTGACTAGGCCACTTCCAGCGCCAAGTGCCGTTGGTTTCATTGAGAGGTCGGTGGGTGTAACTATTACAATAGAAAATACTTTTAGTGGCGGTTACAAGATCGTTAAATAATGATGTTCTTAAATATACGCACATGAGCTAAAGGCACTTGATTAAACATTCACTCTGGACCTAACTTACAGTTCAAAGTACAAACAAGTAGCTGTGCTGTAGTCGAGCTTACCCGAATGCGAATGTATACAAGTGCAAACTACTCATCCGCCTCCTATATACATACACACAACCTTAAACACCGCGATGTACATGCATTCACATATACCACACACACATGCCTCTGCAAGGGACGTAGCACAATCGGCGCCATCAGAAGAGTCACGGATATTGTATGCAGTGCAATAAAAGGAACCAGATGGTATGACGACACTAAGGAATACAGCCTTGTTATAACACTCGATGTAAAAAATACCTTCAACACCACCAGCTGGACAAAAGTACTTCACACCCTAACCGGGATAGGCATCTCCGAAAACCTAATTACCGTGGTTTCCAGGTACTTTGCAGATAGGACACTGGTCTACGACACCTCGTCAGTATGCGGCTCCTATGCCATCTCCGGAGAAGTTCTGCAAGGTTCCGTGTTAGGACCTCTTCTATGGAACGTCATGTATGACGTAGTGGTCCGGCTTGAAACATTACTCGGAACGTACATAATAGATTTTGCCTAAGTCATTGTTATAGCCGAAACAGACAAAAAGCTCATAGACATCGAGCAAGAAACCAATTCTTTGGACAAACAAGTCACCAGTTGGCTGGACACAACCGGAAAGATTTTTACTTAACGCAACTGTTGACTGGACACGGGTGCATCAAATTATCCTTCTTATATAGGTTTTAGCAAGTGACGGTTCCGTTTGCACAGATTGTGCGCGGACCATAGAACATATTTTTTTTGGCTGTCCACAGTTTTCTGCTGAACGGGACGAATTTAGTCAAATTATTGGGGGATCATTTATTATTTTTCACCTGTTAGTTATCTTGGTAAGCTCGTAGAGAAATTGGTTGCAGTAAGCAACATGTGTGTGGAAGTCCTAAAATTCTTGCGGAATGCTGAAAGACAACACGCGTAACACGATTGCAAATTCTAGATGAGTTCTAGAAGAGGTCAGCTCCTCTCCGAGCGTAGAGGTTAGAATTATTGGGTGTAAGTCCCAGTTTTTCGGCTTGTGTGTGTGTGAATGTACATGAATGTACATGGCGCCGATAGAGCTTGCAATCTCTTATGCATCTGACCATGTGAGCCGTCTGAGTATGTGTGCGCCTGTGATACGCTTATACGAATTTGTTTTTATGGACTGGGTACAGGGTGAACCGTGATCGCGTGTTCCATTTTTTATTATTCATAAGTTGGGTGCCAATTATACGAATCAAACAAGTCAAAGCTTAAACTCGCGAGAAAATAATTTGCCTAGTACTACAGCATTTCTCTCATTTTTAAAAGCGACTCATGTATTGTGCTCAAAATATTTATTTACCATTTCCTAACCCGGCCACTCCCGGAAAATAGCCAGGATAGCTGGGCGCTCGTCCAGCCGCTACAGCTGCTGCCGCTGCAGCTGCTACAAAAGGTGAGGCCGTTGAAGGCGAGCTGAAATCCGCGGTGTATGGACTATTGGAAGTCAAGCCGGCACCATTCGATGCCCCAGCGCCGTTGGCCAATGCCAAGCCCGTTACACTGGCACCTCCAATGCTGGCATTCGAGCTTAGTGCCAGCGGTGAGCTGCGCGCTGAGCTCATGCCACCAGTTCCACCTCCAGTTGGTCCTCCAGTGCTGTTGGCGCCGGTATTACCAGCTCCAACAATGTTTGTTGCTCCTCCAAACTGAGTATCTGCATGTTCCGAGTTAGGCGTGGAGCGTGCGAAGCCTACAGCACTTACGAAGGGTAGCGAAGCGGATGCGACGCTCGTTAGACCAGCCCCATCGGCACCCGTACAGGTGACAGAAGCTGCATTGCTCGCGGAAGTGGTGCTGGTGCCGCCACCAGCTGCAGCTGCAGCAGCTGCGGCAACAACACTGCCTGGCGCCGGAATGGCATGGGTAATTGGTTCTAGCCCAATACGCATACGCTTTGCATTCATGGACTCGTTCTCACAAGCAATAGCCAGTATTTGTTCCGCTTGTACGGACGTCAAATGAGCGGGCGTCGGTCGAGACTGAAATTTACACATGAAATTAAACTTGATATCAAAATGGGTTAAGTTTGGTTCCTAGATTAAGAAACTAAGTTTAAATATCAAAATATTAGAATGCCGGAAATACGCCACCCTTTGTAGATTTCAGATATGAGAGTCTTACTCAGACAGGCTCGGTGTACAATAGAAGACAAATAATTGTAATTTACATTTACAAGATTTTAGAATAGATAGTGTTAGACCAACCTAATTTATGCAGGAAAAGGACTAAAGTGAAAGTTATGAGCAGGTAAGCCTAAGACTATTTTCAAAACGGAAATCTCAAGTATTTCTAATGTTCTACAATTGAGTTGTAATTTTGAGTATTACTCACCGTGTTTTCCCAACCGTCACGTGTTTTCTTGTTCCGCCTACACGACTTAAGATAGGTGCGAATGCGCTTACGGGAACGATCGCTGAATTCGGGGAACTGTCGGGCGCATGAGTCGATGATAGCTTGAATTTTTTCCTTAGGTTGCTTGGAAATGGGTATGATGCGGTCCAGGTTCTCATCCACAAACAAGCGCACAAACATCTGTAAGCAAGGTAATTTAAATTCCTTTCAAATTATTTTCGATTGGCCCCCATTTTTGGCGGTTTAATTGACAACGTTTGTTTTACATTCGGTAAGCATCTCCAACAGATCTCTGAGAGATGAGTCTCTCGTGCACTTTACTCACATTGAAGGCCTTTAGGCGTTCTGGATCATGTGTGGTGGCCAATTTCTCATCCATTTTGTCATCTGAGTCGTCTTCCGAAACCTCATCTTCTTCCTTCTGTCCCGATGAGTTGGTTTCGTCTTGCGCCTCCATTGGAGAGTGTGCGTCTTGACGAGGCACTGGCGATAGCGAACTATCCATTTTACTGGTGGCTGCTGCGACTGCTGCTGCATTCTGTGCCAAGGCATTCTGGTATTGTGCCCAAAGGCCACCTACAACGCTCAGATCGGGTCCTTCGGTGCCATTGCGTACTGCTGTTGAATTCTGGTAGTTCCATGCAAGCAACATTAACTTCAGCTTGTCTGCATCTTTCATGAGACCTGCGTAGGCTTCGCATTCACTAGTTGCACCGCCGCCCAGACTGGTAGCAATGTCACCCAGTCCACTAACGACACCCGCAGTGCCTCCGCCTCCGCCTCCGCCACCACCTCCACCTGCAACATTGGTGGAGTCGGTGCTTGTGGCCGGTGTTGCTGGTATGGTTTCCTGTAAATTAAAGGGGATGGGAAATTCAAGATGAGTACAAATACAGTTTGGGAACTTTCAGTGACCTCACAAAGTTTTGGGACAGCATTCAATATTTTAAATCCCAATGATTAGGGAGGCTTTTGGTCACGGGCCGAACCAATATCGAAAGACCGCTCAAAAGTATTCACAAAAAAGTCAAAGAAACTGCGTACCATGGAAAAGCCCAACTTCAACCCAACCAGCACAAACTTTTTCTTGGCACAACCCGGACAAGATGAAAGTTGGTTCTTCTTTTATTTCAGATGCTTTCTCTTAATGTTTTCTTTTTACGCTGCGTTGTAAATTAGTTCTCAGGATTTGTGAGTAAATGAGGTGAGGAGAGTTTTGGGTCTTCGCCAACGTTGCTCAAATGAAACATTTTATTTTCCTCTTTGCTGTACCCATGACTCTGTGCATCTCAGCTTTTCCAATACCATTGGCTTGTGGTTAAGGACAGTGGCTATGTTGGCTGCTTATTTGCTTGTTCGCAACTAAAATTAAGTTGTGAGGATGAAGCTTTGACAAAGCGAATTAAATTTATGTTAGACACGACTTCTCTTTAACGGTTAGTAAATGATCTTCTCTGATAAAAAATACGTAAATTTAAAAAATAAAAGGGCTTTGTTTTACGCTTAATATCGATATATCCAGCATACCGTTCTTGATACACAAACACATATACTTATGTACTTATTCACGTAATCAAATAGTACTTAATACAGAAGGCATGTCACTACCTAAAGTTTCATTAACTTCAATGTTCATTAAACGATCGTGATGAAATTCGCAGATATCTAGATGAGCACTACAAATACGTAGGCCACAATTTGAAACAATTATTTTAAAATTCTGGTTGTAAATTACAATCTGTACAATTTCCAAATTTTAAAGCTGCGTGTATCTACCACTTATAGTCTCCCAGATTTGTGCGTTCATATATATATGAAAAGGCGGACACGGCTAGATCAACTCAGTTATGCATGTTGACCAAGGCTATATATACTTTATGGGGTCTGTGATGCTTCCCTTTATAAATTTGTTATCAATGTAAATGAACAGTTGCAAAGATACGTTAAAGGAGTTGGAGCTGCTAAAGCTGCAAAAGGCTAACAGATATGAAATTGGCTAAGTAAGCAATAGACCGAAATAGCTAACTCCGTCTAAGGTCTTTGTACTTAGTAACCTTGACTTTGGCAAGTTGTGCGAGCAATTTGTGCCAAGCTATTTGTTGTGAGCTGACATCCTTCAGCGTACATATAAGGCAAGGTACATACATACGCACACATACTTGTATAGCTGAGGTACTACATATAAATCTGAGCATTTGTTTCCCTGGCCAAAACATTTTTGAAACGAAATCGCTTTTGAAGTTTTTGGAGCAGACATATTGTAGCCCTTTATCGCCGTGCTGCCCAAAAGTGTGATACATAGAGACAGAGATAGTTGCAGGGTCTAATGTCACAAATATGCGCGCTATGGCATCTTGCAAGGGATGCAAAATATAAAAGAAGCTAGAAAGTTCAATACAAAAAGTGGAAACAAACACGAAGAGAAAGAGTTAACTTTAGAACGGGGTATGTACATGTGTTATTGTAATTGTTGTCTGGTATGCCTAACAGCAGACTGTGCGGGCAACAACCATATACCCTACTACTACAATGAGAAAAGCCTCTAAGCACACACATAATGAATTACTACTGAATCGACTGTATATGTGTGCATGTGAATATGTTACTCATGGCTGCCAACTGCCGATGACATATTTCTCCAGACGAGCCAGAAAGTTGCCATGTTCCTCCACAGCAACGCCTCTCCTCTGACGAGCGCCTAAAAGGCAGCTAAGAAAATTTGCGTTTAACTCATAAGTGCGTGAAAGGGTTTCCAGCCCATGCCATGGCACACCAAAGCACATCTCAGCCTCTAGCTATGGGGTTGCCTCTGTGCGCTGTCAAGGAAATTGTAGTTTAAATGAAATGGAAGTTGCTTTTATCAACGGTGACGACAAAGAGTAGTAGGGGTTGGCTTTACAAAGAGGATGAGGTTAGTGTGTTTATGTGAGCTTTCTTAGAAGTTGTCTACGTGTGTGTATTCGAATATGTGTGTTTGTGTGAAGGTTGTCGTATATAAATTAAAATGCCTAAGCATATGCATTAGTTTTTGTCTCAGGACCGTTACGTATTGCCATTTCATTCTTGGGCGGTAAGGGGTCACGCTCCAAAGTTTTTGCGGTTACGACATTAGATTTCAAGGGAGGTTGCTGATAGAAGTTCACCATACAAGGACTTGCGGGGGAGCTTGTTGTCTGTCAGACTCGGTCTAGCTCTTGAGCTGTGGGCTGGCAACTTAGTTTAATGAGAATTCAAAATTTAACTACGCAATCGAGCCAAATAAATGAAAAAAAATTGCATTTGATGTGTAAGCATATTGAATTTTAGATGTTTATATATTACCCATTAAAACTGAATAGTTCGAGCTTACCACAGTTGGAATTAAAAATTAATAATTTCTTTTCTTGTTTATATATTGCTAATAGAAAGTTAAAAATAATTTAATGAATTTTTCCAAAAGTTCTTAAGACTTAACTAAATAAGTAACGTGTGTAGGCAAGTCCATACAAAATTCGTAGACACAAGTTCAAACGGCGCAAAACTGACGCGTCGCCGCTGCCAGATTTTAATTATATCACAATGACTGTGGTTTTTTAGTTCTCACAAGGCATTTTTGTAAAAAAAAAAAAAACAAAATACACAAACGATCGCTACAACACGCTAGATTTTGGTGACATTGACTTTTCTCTTTCTGAAACTGTGAAGAAATTGTCAAGCTGTTTTAAAATTGCTGCTTCTAATCATGTAATATTTGGAATATTGAAAAAAATTTTCAACATTTAAAGCAAATTGCCAATCGAATCAAACGAAATATTTCTGATGCCAGGGTGTAAAAAGTAGGAAAGTCTTACCTGGCAGTTAAGAATATGGTGAACACGCTTTCGGTGGTGCTGTTCACCTATCCGAGTACAGCCGGAAGATCGTGGGGAACAGCACACCGAGTGTTAAGATAGGTCTACGTGATGATAGTTAGATCGATGGACACCTATAGAGCCTGGGTAGGAGAATAGAGCACAACTAATCACAGAATAAATGCAATTACAAGGACTCCCAAGATTTGACAGGAGCAATGATCACTAGTTCATCTAGCCAGAAAAAACGATTGAAGTGAATAAAAAATAATTATAGTAGACCCTTGACAAACCGATTTACTGGCTTTATGGAGGCAAGTTCTTGTACTGAAATCAATGAATTCTTCGTCAAGTACACCACCATATTTTAAGCCAAAACATGTGTTTTTGGGATGTGTGCCGAATTTAGTATCCAACACAATCATGCCTAGAGACATAGTTATCCTGGCAGATAGTCAGGCCTTAATAAGTGCTGTAACTGAACAATGATAACTTAGAAAATGGTTTGAGATCTGCGAATTAAATTAAATAACTCAGTGCTCTACCCGGGAATGAAACAGTTCCTGACCAGAATGGAAACATAAAAGCCATTAAGAACCGTTTTATAATAGAAGAAAGTCTAAAAAGTTCTCGGCTGTTGGTTAATTTTAAGCTAGAAACATTAGAAACCTCAACCCGACAAAAATTATTCCATTCACGTAGGAGATAGGTCTAAAAGTGAACTTTTAGCTAAGAACGGATGCAATATGTGTCTTTCAAGGCACAGTTCAGTTACTCACTCAGTCCATAACAACAAATTCACATGCACACACAGTATCAGACGAAAGTTCCTAGAATTTCCCTTTCCTTTCTTTTATCCATTTTTCAATGTGAATAATTGTATGAATTACTTCTCATGTGATTTGAATCTTTATTTTTTCTAAACCTTGTTAAAATTTTAAAAATGTAATAAAATTTTGCAAAAATAGTATGCATTATGAATCGGAATCTCCAACAAGGTATACGAGTATATTCTATATTCTATTCACACACCTCGCACAGCAATGACGTAATAACGTTTCATACTTTTCTACGTTCATACAGATTCTATTGTTTTTGAATTAGGTAGAGAGTTTATGCCCTTAACTACATAATTTTAGTAGTTCAGGAGATGCTAAATAATATTAGTGGTTAGAGAGAGCGGGCAAAGACACGCATGTCATAAGAACTGATTTGTCGGAAGAATCTATGCTTATTGACAACTTTGTCATTTTAATTTGATCAGGTATATTTTTTGAAAGGGATACCAATACACATCGTATAAAGGCTATGGATGATGATGTCGACTTGGCGGTACTGCACAATGGAAAGATCAGTGCACCCTTCCAAACAAACATCGGTGTAAAGCAGGAGTGTCCGTTGCCGCCGCTCCTGTTCAATATAATGATTGACGAAATCATGATAGAGATATGCAGACAAAAGCGCGGAATCACATGGAACTTCTCGAGACACCTCAAAGACCTGGATTATGCAGATGATATCTGTCTAATATCTCATAAATTATGTGATATCCAAGGCAAAGCAAGCGACCTCGAAGAAGCTGTTAAGAAGGTCGGACTCTCAATCAACGCGGTCAAAACCAAAGCGATGCGTCTCAAACACACCAGCCAAAGCAACATCACTATCGACGGAAAGCTGCAAAAGCTTTCGGCAGACTTTACCGCATTTGAAGAAATCAGCATATTAATAGAAATACCAAGCTGAGAATCTTCAAGGCATGCGTAAAGTCAGTACTACGTGTACGGCAGCGGAACATGGGTAGCATCTCAACGAATGATGCAGAAGACACAGTCATTCGTCAATAGATGCTTACGGATCATATGCGCAA
>JBAMCO010000261.1:0-12216 GCA_037075125.1 Hirtodrosophila caputudis | reverse complement strand
ATTCGTGTTTGGATTGCTGCCAAAATGCCGCAGACAGTTGCATTAGCAGATCAACAAAAAAAAAATTTGTATATTGTCCGCTATTGTGCGCTCTAGAAAATGTTCGCAAATTTCAAATAGAAATTAGCTGGAAACATTGATTAATGTGGAATTTGACAGTTGGATAAACTGGCATTATAAATTTAGCTTCTATTGCTGTTTCTAAAATCAAATTTCAAAATTAATATTATATTAAATTGGTTAAAATTTGTTTTTAAGTTTATTCAATTCATTTGAATTAAAAATTTAAAGCGTTTGTATAGGTAACTCGACTTGTTTACCGATCCAATTTGGATATAACCCAGATATAGTTGTAGCTGCTTACAAGTGTCTACCCACTTTTCTTGTTTATAGGGTATACAATCTCAAAATCTACAAATATTTGCAATAATTTTAAGCACATTTCGCGCACAATTTATTAGCTGGCTTAGTGAAACGTAAAATTGCATAAATTAATTATATATTAATGAGCCTCTAAAAATTTGTAATCCCTGTGCAGTGTAGTCGTATAATGCTTCACATTTGCCGCATACATAATTAACCTGGAAACTTATTTCATACTACAAAGTAGCAGTCAAGTTGGTCAAGTTGAGAAACTTTAATGTACAGAAATTTCTACGACTGCGCCAGTTGCAGTTGCAGAGCTAATGCACTGTTTCTGGTAGGTGTAAAAGTGTGTATACAAGGTTTATAGGCGTCTGAATAGAGACAAATATAATATTGTTAAGTTGAGATTTCTGTTAAACTGTGTTGTTTAATGGTTAAAATACACGTGGCACACAGATGTCACATGCTTGCTACAATTCTTGTTACTATATCTAAGGTAAATAAGATTATGCTGCCTTAAAGTTAGTATAATTTACTTTAGACATACGTGGCACACACATGTAAGCTACATGGCTCTTCAGACTGCCACTGCAACATACACAACTTTGCCTAGTGTCAATTGCATCAAAAGCAATCAACTGCAAACAGACTATACCACAGTCTGTTACTTGCTCTCCTTAACTTGTTCACTTTACTATCTTCTTCTAATTTTCATTGCTGTGGCAAACAGTTGAGCTACAAGTTGCAGAAGTTGCAAATGCGTCAAGCTGAAATACAAAATAAGTTTCGTTTCGAGTTATTTTTTGCATTTGAAATCATGAGCAAAACTTTTTGGCAGCTGTTGGGCGTAGCGGTTGTGCATATATATTATTCTTGATTACAAGGCATAATATAATACTCTATTTGCATATTGTTTATGCAAATTGTTGTCAAGAAAACATAAATAATGTAGCACACTTTGCCGCGGCGCGTTCGTCAGTCAGTCAGTCAGTCAGCATTATTATCATTTAAATTTTGTGTCTCTAAAGAGCGTGTTAATTAATGTTGACTAATTAGACGCATGAATTTTGATGCAGCATAATTTGCTGACCAGCCCTGTCATTTGCATGAATTTTAGATGCCTCAGTGTAGAACGAAAAACAAAATTTGCACTTTTACTAATTACGCTTGTAAAAAAGTTTTCCCAGATATGAAAATAAGCTCAAGGTACAGCACCTTTTTTCGAGGGGGGTGGGTGGTGGGTTGGCAATCGCTTCAGAATGCTGCTGTATTTGAAAACTGTCTAAAACTCAATCAAAAACTTTGTCTAAGCTCTGTGCTGCTATGCTAAACTCGTTGTTGTTGTTGCTGTCCAACAATTGAGGGATTGTTGTTGTTGTTGTCGTTGTATAACCAGGCAACTTAGTTGCCATTATTAACAAGTTTTCTTTATGCAAATGAGCGTTGAACATCAAAAAACAACAATGGCAACACAATTTGAATGAATGGCAACCACTGTGTTGGAGAGTGTACTGAGGCACAATGAAGGATGTTTGTTTGAGTTGAATGAAGAGACAGATTATATATTACAAAGGAAGGTTTAGCAGTAAAATGGAGAGATATTTAGCAAAGGAATCTACTCCTATATGACGTAAAAAGATATGATTAGAAAATGCTTCAAGAACTGTAATATTTCGATTTTTATTAAGGATTATTATATATATATATATATATATATGTTTATATTTTGCTTTTTGCTTTAAATTAATTGAATTTAATTGTAATAATTGCAATTGGTATTTATTCTTCTTAGTTCTTATTCCCAAATTTCTTTCGTATACACAACACAATTAACTCAATCACAAATGTAGTTGCAGCCACTGTTAAACCCAAGCCCAAGATTAACCAAACCCAAAACAAATCATTTACATTGAATCCATGAATCTTTTCATATGAATTGGGATCCTGTAACTTAACTTTACCCAATGCAATAACATTTCGTAAGGTTTCTTCTTTCCAATATTCGGAAATACCAGATGCGTGTATGCGATGTATCAATTCATCCATTGGTTGAGCATAAATGGAATTTATTGGCAGAATGAAACACATAGGACTGACTGGAAAGATGACTAATTCAGCATGATAGCAAAATTGAGGTCTGGAGAAGAGTTTCTCCTGTCTTTTGATAACATCCCAGAATAAAGTTGTCATAGAAATTCCTTGCGATTTGCTTAAAATGTTTGCTTCAAATTCACTGAGTTCCATATATTGAATGTTTGATCTGATTGGGTCAAGAACTTGATTTTTACCCAGTTTGTTTATATAATAATTATCACCGTCTGCAAAAAGAACTCTTAAATGCGAATCTCGTAATTCCAACGCATTGGAGATCTCATGTTCCTTGGGACGTTTGGTAAGCATTGTGTTTAAATTGGCCGCAAATATTGTACTGACCATAAGTCCGACAAGAAACAGTTGGGAATGCGTTAGCTTGGAGCTGGTCAAGCATTGAACAGACATCTTAAATGGTTGTCCCATAATTCCGGATATCATACGTTCGTTGAAAATCAGATATGTCCAATCAAAATTTCTTTGCGAGTGCAGGCAGTTAAAACATGAATCCAACAAGGTAAACACGTAATAACAGACCAAAAGTACAGCAAGCATCCTGAAGGACAAAATTGTTATATAAACATCAGCTCTAGGTATTTGCTGGGCACAGGGAACCATGATGAACCATTGCGTTAACTGATAGGGGTATGAGTAATATCCGCGTTCGCTGGGCATTTCATAGCCAAACAATGCAATTGGCAGATCAAGTGTTCCATTCAGTGTCAAATTGCGCATATTGGGTAAGTTTATGTGTCGTCCTACTACCACTCGGTCTCGCCATAATAATGTAACATTGTGCAAACGGGCAAATTCCTCTATAAATTTCGCCACAAAGCCTGCCATTTGAAGCTTCTGAGTTTTCTTATCCCGATAAACCATCGAGAAAGATATTACTTGATTCGGCAGAGTGCGGGCTACAATTCCATGATAATTATATTGTTTCCTGAACATGGGTTCACTACTGTTCAACTGGAGTGTTAGCCAGTGGTTTGCTTCATAAGGTTGCAGTTGATAAGCTGAGTTTGTGGCCAGGATCAGAGCCACAACGTGTGGGAAATGCAGTTCATAAGCAATTTTACCCAAATCTTTCAGTTGTTTCTCTTCCTGTAGCAGTAAAATTATCCTTATATATCGCATATAAAATAAATTATTCGCCAATGTCTGCCACAATTCCATATCCTGCCCTTGATGTCCAGTAAGACACATCAATGCCAACATTTCAGTGCTTTGTGTTCCTCTAAGTCTCAAGTTCGCCTTTTCATTGAAGTTTAGCAGTGGCCAATTGGCGACAGTTGCCACTTGCTCAACTTGGTTGCATTTCATATCCTTCTGGCTGTGTTGCAACAACAACAGTGTCTCAAAGTGTTGATCCTGATAGCTACGTTTCACAATATTGTCCACTGCCAGTGTCCAGATTGGAACACTGTAAAGTAACACCAGCAGAACTGCAACTTCACTGTGCCACATGTTGAGACAATTTGTTCAACATTTTGTATAAATTTCTTTGCCAACAAACTTATCTCGACCATCTAGGCTAATGCTTAAAAGTGTTACATTAATAGATACGCTTTATTTGGCTTAAATAGCTTTAATGTGGCTATTAAAACCTCTTAATATAATGATTGTGGCAATTGATGTGCTCATAACTTATAGAATAATTGTAAGTGGAGGCTAGTTGCATTTTAAATGAACATTTCGCTTAGAATTTTATGCATGTATGCACTTTTGCTAGACAACAAATTTAAGCGATATAAATCTTTAATGCTTCGGGAATAGTTTAAGTTAATAAAGTTAAACAGTGGCTTAAATGATTTTAATACTCTGAACTTATATGAAATAGGGCAGAGGGTGTGTTGGAGTTAAGGCACAGAATGTAGAGGGGCAAGAATAATGTGGTAGAGCCTGAACTCCAACCACAATTCAAGGTTAAGAACTATAACACATATATAGAAAATTTTGAAGTATTTAATAATTGCAATTGGTATTTATTCTTTAGTTTTGCTTCTTAATTTTTATTCATAAATTTCTTTCGTATACAATACACAATCAATTCAATCACAAAAGTAGTTGCAGCCACTGTTAAACCCAAGCCCAAACTTAACCAAACCCAAAACAAATCATTTACGTTGAACCCATGAATCTTTTCATATGGATGGGGATTCTGTAATTTAACTTTACTTAATGCGATAACATTTCGTAAGGTTTCTTCTTTCCAATATTCGGAAATACCAGATGCGTGTATGCGATGTATCAATTCATCCATTGGTTGAGCATAAATGGAATTTATTGGCAAAATTAGAGACAGCAGGCTATTTGGATTGATGACTAATTCAGCATGATAACAAAATGCAGGTCTGTAGAAGAGTTTCTCTTGTCTTTTGATAAAATCCCAGAACAAAGTTGTCATAGAAATTGCTTGCGATTTGCTTAAAATGCTTGCTTCAAAATTACTGAACTTTGTATATTGAATTTGTGATCTGATTGGGTCAAGAACTTGATTTTTACCCAGTTTGTTTATATAATAATTATCACCTTCTGCAAAGCGAATTTTTAAATGCGAATCTCGTAGTTCCAACGCATTGGAGATCTCATGTTCTTTGGGACGTTTGGTAAGCATTGTGTTTAAATTGGCCGCAAATATTGTACTGACCATAAGTCCGACAAGAAACAGTTGGGAATGCGTTAGCTTGGAGCTGGTCAAGCATTGAACAGACATCTTAAATGGTTGTCCCATAATTCCGGATATCATACGTTCGTTGAAAATCAGATATGTCCAATCAAAATTTCTTTGCGAGTGCAGGCAGTTAAAACATGAATCCAACAAGGTAAACACGTAATAACAGACCAAAAGTACAGCAAGCATCCTGATGGATAAAATTGTTATATAAACATCAGCTCTAGGTATTTCCTGGGCACAGGGAACCATGATGAACCATTGCGTTAACTGATAGGGGTATGAGTAATATCCGCGTTCGCTGGGCATTTCATAGTCAAACAATGAAATTGGTAGATCCAGTGTTCCATTCAGAGTCAAATTGCGCATATTGGGTAAGTTTATGTGTCGTCCTACTACCACTCGGTCTCGCCATAATAATGTAACATTGTGCAAACGGGCAAATTCCTCTATGAATTTCGCCACAAAGCCTACCATTTGAAGCTCCTGAGTTTTCTTATCCCGATATACCACCGAATGAGTTATTATTTGATTCGGCAGAGTGCGGGCTTCAATTCCATGATAATTATATTGTGTCCTGAACATGGGTTCACTACCGTTTAACTGGAGTGTCAGCCAGTGGTTTGCTTCATAAGGTTGCAATTGATAAGCTGAGTTTGTGGCCAGGATCAGAGCCACAATGTGTGGAAAATGCAGTTGGTATGCAACCTTAGGCAAATCTTTCAGTTGTTTCTCTTCCTGTAGCACTAAAATTATCCTTATATATCGCATATTAAATAAATTATTTGCCAATGTCTGCCATAATTCCATATCCTGCCCTTGATGTCCAGTTAGACACATCAATGCCAACATTTCAGTGCTTTGTGTTCCTGTAAGCCTGGAGTTGGCCTTTTCGTTGAAGTTTAGTATTGGCCAATTGGCAGCAGCTGCCACTTGCTGCACTTGGTTGCATTTCATATCCTTCTGGCTGTGTTGCAACAACAACAGCGTCTCAAAGTGTTTATCCTCATAGCTACGTTTCACAATATTGTCCACTGCCAGTGTCCAGATTGGAACACTGTAAAGTAACACCAGCAGAACTGCAACTTCACTGTGCCACATGTTGAGACAATTTGTTCAACATTTTGTATAAATTTCTTTGCCAACAAACTTATCTCGACCATCTAGGCTAATGCTTAAAAGTGTTACATTAATAGATACACATTATTCGACTTTAACAGCTTTAATGTGGCTATTAAAACCTCTTAATATAATGATTGTGGCAATTGATGTGCTCATAACTTATAGAATAATTGTATGTGGAGGCAAGTTGCATTTTAAATGAACATTTCGCTTAGAATTTTATGCATGTATGCACTTTTGCTACACAACAAATTTAAGCGATATAAATCTTTAATGCTTCGGGAATAGTTTAAGTTAATAAAGTTAAACAGTGGCTTAAATGATTTTAATACTCTGAACTTATATGAAATAGGGCAGAGGGTGTGTTGGAGTTAAGGCACAGAATGTAGAGGGGCAGGAATAATGTGGTAGAGCCTGAACTCCAACCACAATGTCAGGTTAAGAACTATATCAGATGTATGTTAACTTGAGCAGTTGTATGTTAACTCTCAATAGATGTCTGTTAAGGTTAAGACTTAACATTACAAATAACAGACAGCTGTTAACATTAAACATACCTTAACATACAACTTTTGAAGTTCTTACTTTCTGGTAAGGTTTTAATTTCTCTTATGAACTACAGAACTGAACACTGCAGACTGTTTAAAAACTGTTAGCTGTCTGTTTTATAGGGTATCCCTTCGTAAATCATGCTCGTTAAAGTCTACTTATTATAGTAATTAACCAAATATTTGTTATGTCCTTTAAATTTTATGCCTTTCTGAATTGTCTTTCGAGCATTGTTCATTCTCTGCTAATTGAGTGAGCTTTTGGCTTTACAGTTAAAGTATTTTCCAACTCGAATTGAAAAGTTTATGAATAATTTAAGCTGTTAATTTGCATTACATATTTAATTGGCCACATAATATATATAGAGTTTTTTCCTGCTGCTCTGTATTGGAAGTTAAGTGTTAAGCACTGATGAAACTTTTTAAACAACTTAATGGCACTTCCGGCAGGCTGCCTTAACCCTTTTTAAAGCTCTGACCGGAAAGTGGCTGGCAACACTATATATATATATGTATTTGCAACATTTACATATGTGCAACACTTTTAATTAAAGCAAAGCAGAGCAAAGCATTTTATGCATTCATATTTATACGCCATGCTATTTTATACATATATATTAATTCCATTTGACAGCAAGCGAGAGAAACTCACGCATTATAATTTACACGTCAGTGCATATTTGATTTTACTTTATTCATTGTGCCCATCACCATGGGAAATGCATGTAGCAAAGTTGCCCTCAATGTGTGGAAATACGCAAACGCACACAAAGCTGTGTCGAGAGGGTATACAGGATGCATAATTGCATGCACATAGAGATATGTTGATGGTATAGTTGCCTGAAGGCGCATATTGCTAACAATTCGTTGCAGTTCAGTAGGTTTTCGAACAGCGTTAAGTGTGCTTCCATTAAATGTGAGATTTGTGCGGTATTAGCTTTAAGATAGTTATGTGAAAGGTCTTTGAATAGCGCTAAACCAAGCGGAGTTTGATGTTACAAGCAACAAAGTCGAATAATTTTAAAAATAACCATATTAAATTGAAAAAGTTTGCTTAAAGAACTCATTTATTTTACAACATAACTCTTCTTATTACACGCTTAAAGCTAGGATATCTTTTAGTTGAGCTGCCCATAAATTTAGCAACTTTTGCTTACTTGTTGTATTTGCATTTACATAAGGTTTTCCGTCTGGTGGTTATGCTGCTTCCCTGGTTTTTTTTTTCTGCCAGTTTCTACCGCGTTGACATGCATAAAATTGCAAAGAATTGTTGCTGGCATAATTTATGCCAAGCCACGGCGCACAAGGATAAAATGAGTGAACAGGACGACGACGACGGGGACAAAGCCTGTCGTCTGTTGAGCTGCTGTTCAACGTGGCGTATGCGTAATGTAACATTAATTGTATTTATTTGCTTTGTTGATTGATTTTACCCAGAGCTTACTCTCTACCTCTGTGCATATGCCCTGAAGCGTACATTTTAATTTGAGCACAGCAGCACTTAAGGCAACTTTTCTTCTTCTGTTCTCTTTGCAACCATTTACATATCCTAGACAATTGCGTTTATCAAAGTCATTTTGTGTATCATTTGGCTTTGGGGCAACAAAATTCTCAGGCGCCCACGCACACGCCCTAGCCCTCGCCCCCGCCCACGCCCACATAAATTAACGCAAAATTTAACGAAGCGTAGCCAAAGCCGCTACAAAGATAAAGCTCTGTACAATAAATTTATTGGGCTCTTATCAGCAACTGTCTCTTAGCTGACTGAACCTATCAAATATGCCAAAAATTTAATCTCCATCTAAGCCTTAATGCTGCCATATACTTATCATACTTCATATTTATGTCAAATGACTTTCATATATGAATATATATACGCTTGAAAGAGAAGTAAGCTGAGTTCGGTATCAGCTGTGTTCTAGATTATATCGATTTTGAATCAAAAGTAGAAATTGAAAGCAGGAAATTCCACCTGAAATCTGAAACCATGCACAGGTGCTAATTTTATATGCTGACATTTTGCTAATCGGTTTGCTATAGCTTATAGCTGGCACAGGAATGAGTTGAAGTTTTAGTTGCTATATAAACAATTTATTTGTTGCTTAAAATATCTTAGCTAAACTTAATAATTCTCGCTTCGATTTTGTTCAGCAGAAGTTCACTAAATTTGATTTTAATTGGTTTCCAATATTTCTTTAGGTGTAGCTATGGGAATAATGAAGAAAGTTTTCCAAAACTTGCATATTTATAAAACTTTTCTTAGTCAAAATAATTATAATTAAGATCAGATTACTATATCTTATAGCTGCCAAAGCAACGCGTTGTCAATAAATTGATTTTTATATAAAGAACTTTTGCTTTTTTGCTCAACTCAATTGCAAGTTTCATTAAACTTTTATTATGCTAACAAATTTGTAACATTATCGGATTACAATAATGCAGATAAGTTGTTTAATATTAAGCGATTTTATATATACAATTTTCAATTATTTAAAAATTTCATTTAATAGGTGCTCTCTGCAAGAATATCTAATTTTCCTTTATATAAAAATAATTTGTTTCGGCTTGATATTTGCATAATCTAAATGATATTTTTGTTGCCTGCTTTTAGGCGTCAATTTGGTGCCGTGTGTGTTATGCTCTTAATATGTGAGCCAAGTTATTAATTGATTTGGTTAAGGCCTTTAAAGCCTCATCGATTGAGTGGCAGCTTAACATAAGGACCCCACACACACACACATCCAGAGAGACTTACTTGTTCGGCAATCGACAAAGTTTGCCTGAGGTAAGCAAAAAATAAAAATAAAAAAAAAATGGAAAAAAATACAGAAAAGTTTGCCAACCACTTGGCATCCTGTGTTGATGGGCTGTTGGCGCAGTTAAGTAAGGTTCCTAAAATTCTCTATTAAGTTTGAGGGTATTATAATAATGTTGCTCAATTTGGAATACAAGTGAGAGATATTTAGCAGAGGCTAAAATGTTGACAAAGCTATATAGCAAATACACGTAGATCTCCATTAACATTGTATATATTGGATACATATATCTGCATAAGTATTTTAGCTTCGAATAACAATGCGTAGTAGTTTGAATAATATAAGAGAAAAACAGTCTAACAATTGAGATATATATTTTGATAATGTAAGAGCTCAAGCATACGCAATTCAAGCCAACAAAGCACGTACTGACGCTGTTGGTTCTCGTAGTAGTTCAATATTTCACATTCAATATAAGTAATAGAATTGTTTGGAGAGCAAGCAACTTGTTGTTAGCAAATTCTGGTTAAGGTAGTTGATTTGTAAACTCATTTTACTTTCACCTGTAAAAACTGTTTATTTGCGCGATTTCAACTTTAGAGTATCCAGAGCAATTGAAATACCTGTAGAAAGTATGGAGAGCAATTTATCAATAGATGCTGCACGTAGCATTCACCTATAGACCCCTTTAGTTAAAATATAATTTATCTGCATTATAAAGTCAAGTTCTTAAACAGCAGCAGCTTATATATTAAAGTTGAACTTGAAATAAGCTATTCATGGTTAGGATAAACGTGACACCTACAAATCAAAAAACTTTTAATCGACTTTAACTTTATTAAGCAGCAATATATTGCTATGAATATGATCTTAACTATAGAAGATTTGCTTTCAAGATCTTACAACGCCAACTTCAATATATAAATTTAATGTTATATTTCTAAACATTTCATAAATATGTAGATTTCAATAGAGATAGATATGCTAACAGATTTAGATATCTTTTAATATAAATAAATAATTTACTTATTTTAACATTTACTTTAATATATAGTAACAAATTTCATATTAAAGTGTATTTAAAGTTCTTTATTTTTACACTTTCTGCCAACATTTTGACAATGTGTTAAGTAAAAATGACAAAGCACAGAGTTGAGGCAAAAGTTTTCTCAAGAACACGCACTCGTTAGGGAAGCTGTCTGATGATTGAACGGATTTTAAGGCATGCACATGCTGTTTTTAAAGATTTTCATGTTTACAATCCTTACGGTAACAATTTAAGCTGTTTAAACTGTTTTGGCACATTCCGTTTTTTGCCGAGATTTTTTCTTTTTAATTAAAAAAAAAATGACCAAGCTTGTGAAAAGTTGTTAACAGGATTTTCGCGAAAGCCATTTTTTGTTGAAGGCTTTTGGGTTTTTTGTTTTTTTTTAATTGAAAAAAGTTTTACTTTGATTTGTTTTTGTGTTTTGTTTTGTTATTGTTGTTTTTGCTGTTGTTGTTGTGTGTTGCAATTTGCAATTAAAGTAGTACAACAAATATTTGTGCAACGCGTTCAATTGGCATTTTCTCTCCAGAGTCTGAATTTTTTTCCAATCTATTCAGTAATACACTCCAGCGAGTTGTCTTTCATTTGTCATCATGTTGAGCAGCCACAGCCAGAAATAGCACCGGAACGTTATGTCTATCTATACGTGTCTCTCTCTGTGTGTGTGTGTGTTTATTTGTCTGTTATCCTTGCCTGCTGCCAACCATGGCGTATCCTTTGCCGAGTTTTGCACGGTTTGTCATCCTTTCTAGGGGGGGTTATTTTTTTGCGGTAAGCTTTTGCATATTTCTCATGAATACTATTTGTAAGTCCACCTCACCCCCAGCCGTCGCCACACACAGCCAAATGAAGTTGGAATAGACAACGTTGAGTTATGCGTGGATATTCGTGAATACTCGTCGCATTTGCGGGTGAGTTTTTGAGCCTTTGTAGTTGTAGTAGAAGCCACAGACCAGATTCTGTGGCAGCCAAAAAGTCGTCACATATAGTATTTTTGTTATTTCGCTTATTTTCGTGGGAATTCCATGAAGATGCAGCATATACATATATTTACACGCACAATGTATGTGTGTTAGGTGTAGACTTACCTGCTGTCAGCGTCGATTGAGGTTAACTTTTGGATATTTCTATTATAAATAAACTTGTTCCGCAAACCATTTTCGACTCAATTCCATGGAATTATGCAAAGCATACTTTTTGGGGTAACATTTTCTCATTTGTACGTTGAACTTTTAACCGAAATTTGCGCAGCAATCTACAACAGGTACCCAATTATGTTGCCACTTTCAACAAATGCAGAGTTGTGGTTTGGAATACAATTTTTTCAAATAGAAAATCTAAAATTTTGACTTCATCAAGTTGGCTTTGAGCTCTACGTCAACACAGTTCGTTGGTAAAACTACAATCCCAAGCAACATTTGTTTAAAGAAGTTATCTACGAAACTTGTTAGAAATTTTGATACCATATTTAAATTTTATTATAATTTTTCTCAACTAACTTGGCTTGCGATTAAGTTATTAAAATCTAGTGATGGCCAATTTAAAACGTGTTAACAAAAATGATAAAACAGAGGATCTTTTGCCAATTCAACAATCGTCAATTTTAACGCT
>JBAMCO010000260.1:0-12223 GCA_037075125.1 Hirtodrosophila caputudis | reverse complement strand
TGAAAATTAATGGCACATGATGGGATGATATCAACAACGGCACAACTGCTGATGTTCAAAACTATATCTGGGCTTTCAAAATATTAATATATATGCAAGTATGTATGTCGCTACATAGGTAGGTATATATGACTGCCTTGCCCGCCCACGCCACGCCTTTTGGCACTGGCATTGCCAATGTTTGTCCAGCGGCAAAAAAAAAAAAATAGAAGAAGAAAAATAGCTAAAGGAGCTCTGGGCCAAAATGAGAGGAAAGAAAAAAACCACTCAGCACAAGTATCTAACTAACTTTTGACAGTTGAAATGGCGCTGCCACGCTCATGGTTGTCCCCCCTTAACGAATTTGTTGTTGTTGTTGCTGTTGCTGTTGTTGTTGTTATTGTTGTTGCTTTTGCTGGCGCACTTTCACTTTTATTTGTTTTTATTATAAATTTATTTTTTTACTTTTTGCACAATGTATTGCCGATTACAGCACAAATTTGCCACAGAACGGGAATTTGCTGCCTTTTCTGGCTTTTTACAGACAAACACACACACAGACACAACACAACACACACTGGTTCGAGACGAGAAGCGCGCACGCTGGGCCCTGACGTGCCTCTCGGAGTGTTTGTCCAAAACTGACGCGACGACCCGACTTCACACAGGACTCGCCGCCACTCATATGAATGCGAATGTGTCTCTGTGTGTACGTTTGTATGTGTGTGTGTGGGGGGACAGCGTCGACTTTGTGAAGTCGACATAAACAGCGCTGGCGACGTCTACGTGAGCAGCGAGACTTCATAAAGCCCCCATAGCATTCAAAGGATTCGCATATGCGCACTCCGCGCACTTATTCTGATTGAGCGAGCCACAACTTAAACTCACTCGGAGAACCAAGGATTCGATGTTTTGTTGGCACAACAATGCCGAACTGCTTGCACTGCTTGCTGTTCACGTTGCTAATGCTGTTCCCAAGCACAAATTAAGTATACAACAGATGTGACAAAGGCTCCTGCAAGTGGAATAACAAGTTATACTGCTCCAGTCAAATATGCACGACTACTACACACTCTGTACTCAAGTGTAAAATGCCTACAGCTCACACGAGTATAGACATACAAAATCATTATTTTTTTTTTTGGACAAAATTGTATTCCATTGTGATATGCGCACGAATCTACGCTATAAATGATGGATTATAAGGAATATTTCCAATTTACAATAAAATTATACGCTATACACATACTTATGCAGATATAAGTATGTGTAATCCGCCGTTACATACGCTGACACAGGTTTATTACTCCCTTTATCTAGGTTTTGGTGTAATAAAAGTGAGTAACATGAGTCTTTCCCCACACCAAGTGCACATATTGGGTGTGCACTGCTTGCGCACTTTAGCACAGACAACAACCAACAACTGCTGCGATACAGGCACACTCTAGCATAGACAACAACTATACTGTGGAACATAAGTTTGGATTGGCAAGTATTACAATCCAACTGTTCTCTGCATGGAATTTGTGGTACGTGTGTCTTGCTTGTTTAGATCGCATCCTTGGAGTTAATTGGGCTTTGGTATACAGATTTAATCTACATACGTATGTTTTATTAAAAATGATAACCTTTCTAGCCTTTCGGTAGCTTCTAAGTGATGCTCATGTGACTGTTTTTCCTTGGCTGCCACACACTGTCTAAAATATCCAAATTTTTTCATATTGAAATATTCCACTTATTAATTTCTAGCATTAATTGGTAAGCGTACAAATTAGGTTTCATTTTATATAATATATGCATAATCAAAAAAAGTACAAGTAACTATGTGTTTTGTTATTACATTTTTTTTTGACCCCAATGCAAGGTCAATTGGAATAACAGTTGGCTGGCAAATCTATATACGAATTTTGGATAAGACTGTATTTATATCAAATCGCTAGATCTTCTATATTGTCACCTTAATTTGAAGCAATAGTTTAGATTTGCTGCTCTAATGCTGACGATTACCTTTTAATAAATATACAGTCTCAAGTATTTCTAGCTATTGTTATGCTCCAACAATTTAACATGAAGAGTCCCCGGCATATATGCCATCTTAGTGCCTAGATCACTATTAGCGATAAACCAAGATGGATCGATCGGTTTAATAGCTACGCGCTATGCAGAAAAGTCATGGAAGACAAAATGCCTACATTATGCCAAACTGTATGCAAATAAGCCCTATTGAATTCAATTTATACAAATCTCTTTCACTGAGTCGGAACTTGCGCCAATTTCAACACTGCATTAACTAGGAACACTGTCCCTAACACCTTGTTGTTCCAACCATCTTTTCCTTATGTTGTGCCAACCATAATCATCTGGAGCCTTTCTTGGTATGTGCCGCGCCATATTCTTGTGCTCGTAGCAAATAGGGAACAGATGTCGCCAGTCAAACGCCAGTAGACTTTTTCTTGTTCTGCATATTGGACTGGTGCTGCTTATTGGGCTGAAGAATAAATGATTAGAAATAAACCTCCAAGTCCTCGCCGAAGGCCTCAGCACGTGCCATTGGAGATCTAGCGCAGCTTTCGTCAGTCCTTTTGTTTGTGCACTTAGGTATTGCTAGTTGCATGTGTAACTTAGCCACAGTTCACAGCGAATATCTTGAAGAAGTATGTAAGGAATCTCTGTATCTGAAAGGATGCAGTAGTTGAGGTGTGTTAATTCTATCGAGGACTCTACGATATACTTACTCCACTATTGAATCATGACTTCAATAAAACTGACGCCCAAATCATCGCTTATTGAGCAATAGAATTTCAGTATTTCCTGTCATGCGATTACCTAACGGCAGCTGAACATGGCATGAATATCCTTATGGCTAGCTCCTTAGCAGTTCAGCTTCAACTTTAAGAATAACAAGTCTTCACACAGCTTCTACGTTTTCTACCTTTTCAACAAATCTTCTTGGCTCTCTGTGAAGATTTTAAACTAAATACTAAAATAATACTAAAAAATAAATTTTAGTTAGTTATAAAGCGCACAACATGAATATTACAATTTTGACACATATGTTTAACATAAATTTATTTGTTTATAATTTTTTTATTTTATATTTCATTTTTTTATTTTGAATTATTTACTCATTCTTCTAATTAGTGTTGTTTAATTCACAATATATTCATCAAATAATCGAACGCTTTATAGTCAATTGAAATCACTAACACAGATAAGAAAGTTGAATTTCATGGAGGATCGGCGCTGAACGTTGTGCAAATTGTGCAAAATAAAATAATATTTTAATTGAATATATATATATAATATATTGAATTAAAAACGGTGTGGAATAAAATAATAATAAAAAACAAAAAAGGTATGGAATATATTGACCTTTGGAATATGTTACAGTGCACACATCGGTGTTTAGTTAAGTTGGCTTAATATCGTTATTTTTACTGCTACAGTGCTACAGAATAGAATAGCCAAATATATCACTGGCTGCCTTAGATTAATTACTTATTATTATAATTAATTAAAATATAAGAAAAAAATGTCTCCATTAGTCACTGCCTATTAGTCTTTGTATTGTATTTTTTTTTGTATTTTCTTAACACAAAGTTATTGTTATTATCTGGTAGATTATCAAATACTTGAAACTATAACTTGTGTGCACATGCATTTGTGTCTGTTATCTAAAAAGTTTTTTTTTATATACTGACGTAGTGTATACACAACAACTACAGCAAATCCCGCCCGCAGTCCATGAGCGAAATTTCGAGAACATTACGTTACGAACATTACACAAATTCATAAGGTAAGCCATCTACTGCACTATCGGCTAATTAAATTGTTGGTTTTAACTAAGTGAAAGTTACTTGTAATTTTATAGACGGACAGACGAATAGCAGGGCAGACGGGTCAGGCAGACGGACACAGAGCTAGATCAACTGAATTACTCATTCTGCTCAAGAAAATACATACTTGGACGCTTCCTTCTGCCTGTTAAATATATTCGCAGTGCTTCAGTACCCCCCTTTACCCATTTTGCAAATGGGTACAGGGTGTAACAATGTAGTTCCAGTTCTAAATCAATCAAAGTTCTTGTGTTTTTGCTATCCTTCACTACAATAAATCTCTGCCAGTTTAGCTCAGTCTAAGTAATTAAGGAATACGGGGTAAAACCCCTTTATGTCCTTTATGTATGTAACATATAATAATAAGCCATATAGGCGCGTCAGCTCGCTTTAGGGCAAAGCTGCGCATTAACTATTAAACAAATAAACATAAACAAAATGGATGACAATAAGACAATAACAATTAACAGATTTACAAAGAGACTAGCTGCTAGGCGGTTCTGATGTTTCTCCAATCTTATGTTATACCGGCTGGAGTGGTGATTAATCTGCTCAAAGACCGTGGCCAGATTCAGGTCACTGTGGAGAATGCTGTTTCGGATATACCACTCGCAGCCGGTAATTAGTCTCATAATTCGGTTTTGGGCCGTCTGAATACGCTTGATCTGGCTGTCACAGGCCAGCCCTCAGATTTGACTTGGTTATAGATGGTCACTTTGTTGGAGATTGAAAGCTTACTGCGCGCGTTGAGCAGCCAATAATGCTTGGCAACCGCGGAGCGTAAGCGTGCCCTTGTTGAAGTCACATGCTTCGTGAAGGTTAGCCTGCGGTCTAACATGACTCCAAGGTACTTTATCTCATTGGCCTGTTTAACCAGCTCCCCTTCTATTAACACCGCAGGCGGCGTCTCACGGCGTAGTGAGAAGCAAACATTGGCAGATTTGTTCCTGTTGATGCCGATATTCCAGCTTGTCGCCCATTGTGAAAAACTTGACGCAAATTCTTGGATTTCGTCCGCTGCTTCATATTCGCAAGATGACCTTTATGTCATGTATACATCGTCGGCGAATGTTGCTAGCATGATGTGTTGCGAGGGGCTGGCTGCCGGACGCGGCATGTCATGAGTGAATAGGCAGTATAACAATGGGCCCAGTACACTACCCTGTGGCACTCCAGCTGCTATAGGGTGTTTGTCAGATACAGCTGAATGGTATCGTACTGCAAACTGTCTGTTTTCGAGGTATGACCTTAGCACACAGAAATAGGGCGCTGGAACTACATCCTTGAGCTTGCTCAATAGCCCAATGTGCCAAACACGGTCAAAAGCCTCCCTAAGATCCAGGAAAAGCGCATTGCAATACTCCTTTTTGTCGAAGGTAACCAATATTTGATCTACAACGCAATGTAGTTGTTTAACGGTACAGTGGCCAGCTCTAAACCCGAACTGATGCTCAGGAATAATACCCCGAGATTCTACAATCCTAACAATTCTGGCGGCAGTCAGTCTCTCAAACACTTTCGAGATCGAAGGGGGGAGACTGATTGGACGGTAGGACGCAGGGTCACTTTCCGGCTTGCCAGGTTTGTGAATCATAGAAATTAAACCGAGCTTCCACTGTTTAGGGAAGCATTGCAATCTAACCATAGCGTTGAAAATCAACGTTATATATAGAATTGCTCTTCTTGGTAGAGCCTTAAGGGTGGCATTGCAGATGGAGTCATGGCCGGGAGCTTTATTTTTATTCAGTCGTCCGATTGTAGCTGCTATCTCACTTGGCGCAAATGACATAATGGGTACATCCATTTGCAGCGGCTGGGTCAGTCTCTCGTGAATGACCTTGACCTGATGAGGACTGGCTAGCTCAAACGGCTGAAATCGGTTCTTGAGATGCTCAGCCAGTGCATCCGCTTGCTCCAGGTTCGTCTTACAGTATGAGCCGTTGTTTTGTACTATAGGCGCCTTTCTGACACATCTCCTCTTAATGGCTCTAGTTGTCTTCCATAAAAAGTGCGTTGCATCCTTGTGAGTGCCAGTGTTAGCCAATCTGACGTCGAACCAGTTCCTCCACAGCTCTGTTCCAAGCATATTTGTCAAATGGATGTCGAGACCTCATCCACCTGGAACATAGGCGTCGTTTTTCAGCTATGAGAGCCATTAAGTCGTGGGTTAATGGAATTCCTGCAGCTGCTGGCTTAGGATTTATCTTGCGAGTAGCTATTGTGGCCGCCGCTTTAACTTTCACAGTAAACAAGTCGATAACATCCTCTATATCATCCACTGAATTTATTTCGATGTTGAGGTTAAGCGATCCATCCAGGTGTTTTTGGAATTCATTGACGTTGGTCAATTTGCTGATCAGCCGCTCAGTCCTGGGGTAAGTTTTCGCAGCTACATTAAGCGTGATAATGAGCGGCAAATGGTCAGAGCTCAGCTCCACAACAAATTTGATGCTTAAATGGGTGCCGAGAATACCACCCGTGAGGGCAAAGTCAATGCAACTAGGTGAGCCTCTACTACCATAAGGGTACCGCGTGGGTGCTCCTGTTGCTAAGGTGTTCACCGCTGATCTAAAGATAAGATCCGCCACCGCAATCAGAGGGGCCGATTACATCTACCTGCACCCCAGAGCCAATGGGACGCATTCCAATCGCCTGCAACAATAGATTTTGAGCTGTGCTGTTTTAGGAGGTTGCTGAACTCCTCCGTAGACCACGCAAACCTCGGTGGGCAGTAGATGGCGCCCAAATCGATGGGTCCATACCCCGTTTGAATTGTTGCAGATACCATTTGGACCTTATCAGTTGTTACAGCTGCTAGCGGAAAGTGAGCTATGCTGGACTTGACCAAGATAGCTGCGCCCCCTTTGCGTTGCCGTCACTAGGGCAGTTAGCTCAGTCTAAGTTTCTCTAAGTTTTGTCACTATATATATTTCAACCCAGTCCGTGAAACCATATTGGGATCCTTTCTGCTGATATTGATTCGATCACTTTTTGGGTGTTAAATTATCCAATGTATTAAATAATATAATTATCTGATCAGAACCATTAATACACTGTACATTTGACGAATGGGTGAAAGGACATAAAAAGAACTGTAAAGATGAAACACCAAAGAAGAAATCTTCAATTTTATAAAATATACTTAATACTTCTTGATCGGGATATACAGTCGAAAATATAACCATCTGTGTCAGTGTGTCCTCTGTATGGAGCGTCCGAGGGTCCTTTGTTATTTGTCAAATAACTCGAAAAATTATTATCGAATCGACTTGAAATTTTCAGAGAATATTTTTAATATATTACACTTAACGAAAATGTAAAAAAAAAATTGATTTTTTGAAAATCCTAACTACCCCTGCCCCCTTAAAGTTTTATACTAGCGTTTTGGAGCGCCCGAGGGACCTTTGTTATTTGTCGAATAACTCAAAAAGTTATTATCGGATCGACTTGAAATTTTCAGAGAATATTTTTAAGATATTACACTTAACGAAAATGCAAAAAAAAAAATTTTTTTTTTTTGAAAATCCTAACTACCCCTGCCCCCTTAAATGATTTGCATTTAAAAGAAGCAGAAATGTAATCAGCCGGCAGCGTTAAATACATAGTAATGGACTATCGGCTATAGAAAATAATCGACTACAGCACTCTTCCTTATTTGGTTTTAGGTAAGCGATCTATAATAAATACACTCTTACTTTTTACTTTTAAGAACTTAGCCTCTACTATTTAGTGTAGAAATAATATAAGTAATAAATCTAAAAAGTTTAATTTTAAGATCTTGGTACTCGTTATCTCCTACTAGCAAGTTGACAAAAACAATTTGCGTTCACATTTTGTTAAGGTATAAATATTCATTTAAAAGAACATTAAGTTCCAAAGTACCTTAGAAATTTTAATAATAATATACATCAATTGCTTACTTGTTTTTAAAAAAATCTGATAACAAGTGTAGCTTATCGCTTGTCGATTATTTTACAATATTTATCTTTATCTCTGTTGACTGGAGCTTTAGACGTACTTTCTGTAAATGTAATATAGAATTAATCAAATATCAAAAATAAAGAATAGTTGAATTTTACCTTCTGTTTAAACTACTGCAATTTATTATCGAGCTCATCCGGTTTAACAAGTTATTCATTTTTTCTTGCGTTTTGTTTAATAAGAAGTATATATGCCGAAAGTGAAATTATAACTGAGTGCTTGTATAACAAGTGAAATAAAGCTTTCGCGAAACGGAAATCTTTAAGTGTTGTACATTTATAAACGCTTGTCAAATATATATGTATATATGTTATTGTACTAAGAGTCACACAGTTTTAAAGATAAGAATGTATATAGCAACTTGGGACGATAATGATGGGTTTTGACTCTGTGAATCATATATATACATATAAAATTATACCCTAGAAACCTTATCAATAATCTGACCTCTAACAATCAATGCTTTCCCCGTACAAATACTAGTATGCCAGTGACGTGTGCAGCCCGTCGAGAGCTCTCGTTTAGAGAACGAAAAAATAAAATTAGTATACCCTATAAAGTATGAGAGATTACACAAAAGTTTGTAGCATTGAGAAGCAGGCATAACGGATTCCTAAAAGCATATATAATCTTCGTCAGCATTAACTGTCGCGTCATTCTTGTCTAACTGCTTGCCTATATGGTTTTTTGTCCATCCGTATGAACGCAAAAATCTTTAAGAATATAAGAGATAGCTTCTATTATACTAAACATAGATTATTTATATTGTAATTACAAAAAAAAAACTATTTCCTGACTTAATATCAAAACTATGTATTTAAATTTGCATTCCGAGAGAGCCAAACATCTAAAATGGATGTACCATAGTCTGGTATACCTGATGACACTACTGCTAGTATATTTGATATATTATTTATAGGTGATCTGGCAGTTTCTGCAAACATTAGACTCATAAACTCATAGGGTTTGGTTATAATGAAACTTCCTGGCCACATTGACTCTATTAAACGTATTATATATTTATGAATTTTATCAAATAATTATTTTTAATTTAATTAAAAACTATTCCTCTTCTTTTAAATTTATTTCAGAAAATGATAAAAATTGCACTTTTATTTTTCTTATTCGGACTCACCGACCAAAATACAGTGCAAAGAATACTGCAAGAATGCGGCTGCGTTATTAAAATAGATGATGTTCCGAGTGCTGAATGCTCAAACCAGAAACATGTTAATTTTAAATGTTTATCAAAATATACTCTGTATTCGATAAGCTTGAAAAGCAATAATTATAGAGAGTTTCCAGTAGGACTAATGAATAACAAATTCAAATACACCGAACGGATTGATATATCGAATAATGAAATATCTAATCTGCCGGATGGTTTATCGGATTCAGTTCCCAATATGATTTTCCTCAATTTGACTCAAAACAAATTGACGGACCCGATGGAATTGCTGCGTATAGGCAAAGGTGTGACTGTGTTGTATAGTTTCAATCCATTCATATGCGATTGTACTGATCCAAAAATTGAGGAACTCCACAAAAAATTAAAGGTAATCCTTCTTTAATCTTAATAAAAATGTTTGTATTTATGTAATTTCATACTAAACTTACAGGTGTGGAATATAGTCTTAACGTGTTATCCTGATAATACAACAGACTCCTACGTCGCACTTTCAGCGAAATGTTTTAAGCGTATCAATTACAATGAGAATGACAACAATAATAGCACATTTTTCTTTGCTGTGGGATTGCTTGCTATATTTATTTTAATTATAATTGTAGCATGTTTTTATTTTTGGAGAAAGATTTGCAAGACTTAATTTTTATCAAACTTATCTTTTTTTACTACTCTCTGGTATGGCATGTTGTGGGCTATGAATAGAGACATACATAGCTGGAATATTTATTGTTTAAACTAAGAAACGAATTTAAAAAGGTTTTTTTTTATTTTTTTCTTTAAAAAAAAAAATATATATATACAGTAACATATCATGATTGAATAATCATAATATGTTAACGATCTCACTCAGACACATTATGCTTACACAGAATATGCCTAACACAACAAATAAACTGCAATTCCATATTTATACGACCAGCGCATAACAACAAGCGACCAGCGCATGATATACATTCTATAAAATTCCCCTGCAGCTGCGCTGTGCAAAGCTTACTTTAAGAATATCGAAATTTGTAAACTTCAGTCTTAAGCTGATCTTGTAATAAATCGGACGAACCAAACTTTATCTGTGTTTTTTGTTCAAGATATTTTCGTTTCAGCGTTGACCTTAGGCTTTATTCGTTAGCCCGGTCATTTGTTCGACTATTAAAATAACGAAATACGTAAGTATATATATATAATATATGTATATATAAATAAATAATTATGTTTTCATATAGTTTACTTCACATTTTCTAATTAAATCAAATATAACAAAATAAAATAAAATAGCTAAAGTTACACAGTGGTGGTGACTCGGTGAGAGAAGAGAATTGCTTTAGTTTCAGCACCGAAGTGTATTGTGCGTGTCGCAGTCGCTCTAATATGTGGTTGATCTTCCGAACCGGGTACCACATGCTACCGAGTGTGTATTAAACTGTCTACAATCAATGTGCATTTACTACTCGCCTACCTCTTTTTTGACCATTGAACTATTGGCGCTCTATGCGGGCTCTATCAAGGTTCAATAGCGCTGACTTTAATGAGGTCGTCAATCTGATCGTTTATTACCTGTTGCAGCGCCGAAATCTACAATCCGGCCATCATCACCTTACCTTGTGGGTGGCGTGGCTTTCAGGGTCAGGGTTGGAATGATAAAATAAAATAAACAAATGCACATATTCCGTATGAATTTAATAATTTATAATTTTTCCTTTAATTCACATTAATTTGTATTTATTTATATTTTAAACAGTTTTTAGAATCCTAAGGAAATTAATTTTTTTTGCCCTCATGCAATTGGAAAAAAATTCTATAGCATACTTTTAGGGTTGTATGAAAAAATAGTTCATGCTGCATCGATTCACCCTAATGCTAAAAGCAAAGCCCTAACAAAAGCTTATGCCAAGCATAAAGCTTTAAAGCTTTACCAGTGGCATTTCTTTATGGTGCGCGCAGAAAAATGTTGCCCCACTTTTGCTCAGCAGCCCTGACATGTACCACCATATATGTACATTCAATGAACCAAAGTGGGTCAAGTAACGCGCTGCTGCCCTTGGCACGGCATTTTTGTCCTTGATGCCTGCACCGGATTGAGATTGGATACATAGCATTCGCTTGACATAAATATCTGTATGTATATATATATAAATACATATATTTATGTTGTATGTACAAGTGCTTTTATTTAGTATGCGCTCCTTTAACGCTCGATTAATTTGATAAGGAATTTTTATAAAATAAAATTTGACTTAGAATGAAGCTTTTAGCATATGAATTTTACTTGAATATCCTATCCAATCTTCTATTTGATGCTGGTGGTTATTTGGAATTGAGGGTTGACGGTTTGGGTATACATATAAACATGTGTATGTACATAGCTGACTATTCCAATGTATGTAGGTCAACATATTTTCAATGCTGCCTGTCCCAAAGCATTGTGACCTATTTTGTTAGTTCGAAACCTGCAAGTTGCTACGTCAGTTGCCTTGGTATTGTATTAGAGACCAAAGGCTGTTTCTGCTTAATTGTAATTATTACGGGTGAGCTCAAATGCTTAATTGAATCTATTTCGAAGTTAATGAAATGCAAGTTGAAGTTATATATGGTATATATAAATATAAATACACATATATATATTTAATAAAATTTAAATAATTAATGTAAATTTAAAAATTGATGGAAACACCCCCTAAAGTATATGAATCCACCAGTCTGTCTGTTTGTCGCCTTGATTCAATCTAGAGATACCAAATATGGTACAGATTTTGTATCGAAATTATTGATGGGCTGGGATAAACATGATTTTTTACACACGACAACTGGAAACTCTTATTTTATAATGTTTAACTTAAGAGCTAGTAATTATCACATATATGAATTCTTTCTCTTCTTATTAAAATTATTATAAGAACAATGAAAGTGATATCAAATGTCGTATAGTAAAGGTTCCTTTGTCTTATGGCAGTTTTCAATTTATACTTGTGTACTATTTACAATTCGATTTCGGTTGAAAGATTGTCAGATGTGGGATGATCTATTTGCTTGTTTAGACAATTACAGCCGGTTCAAAGTTCAGTACTGAAACAATAATAACAAATTGGTTGAGAGCTGCTGTCTCAATGCTGACAGCTGGACGCAGATCTCTGGCTTTATATAAGGAGTTGGGGGTTTAAATTTGAGTTTCGAATATTTGTCTAATGCTACGTTTCGCTATTTGCTCAGTGCCCATTTTTGTGTATACAATCGTCAGTCGAGCATC
>JBAMCO010000257.1:0-12281 GCA_037075125.1 Hirtodrosophila caputudis | reverse complement strand
CGCATATGATTATATTTAGTATGACCAATGTGTATGCATATGTGTGAGAATCTATGTAATGCATGTGGGTGGTTAATATGTGAGCGTGTATGTGTGTGTGTAGGTAGGTACGTGTGTATGTGCCATGTGCCTATGCATTCCATTCTTTGTGTTTTTGGCGCCCTTGCCATGATAAAAAAGACGATAAAATGTTCGATTATTATTTGCTTCAGTTGATGTTGTTGTTCTTGTTGGTTTGTTGTATTTATTGTTGTGGTCAGGGGTCGGGTGTTCAGTGTCTTATGCTTGCTGTGATTTGGTTGAATAGGTTCCCAAACCGCGGTTTGTCGTAGCTGTTCTCATTAAAAGGATCGATGTAGTGTATGTATTTTTATTTGACTTTTTATATTATTTGCATTTGTTAAGTTTTCGTTATTGACGGTCTATTTTAGTTTCAATTTTACCAGCACTCCTTGCTCCTCTTCGTTAAAAAAATTTCTTTTTCAACATAAACTAATAATATTATATTTAAAACACAAAAATCTCCGACTATTGTTTCATTCTTTTTTCACTTTTGTATTTTTTCGTTTCTTTTTGTTTTTTTTTTTTTGCATATTTCAAGGCACACTAGCATTTACGACTGTACTTTCAATATTACTTTAATTTTGGTTTTGTTTGACTTAAAATTTGTTGATTCTTTTCTTTGTTTTGTTTTGTTTCTTTTCTTGTTTAACTTTTTTATATGCATATGCTTTACAAAGCATCATTTGTCACAATTTGGGTTTTAATTAAGAATATGGTAACTATTTAACACTTCCGGCGCAGATTTATTATTATTCTTATATTATTTAATATAAATATTGCACAAATAAGAACAATTGTAGGTCAGCTTTAACAATAATAGCAAACAAAATTAATGTGAACAACGTTTTAACTTATATTTATAACCTTAGCTTAGGGATTGGGTTATTCATTTGAATTTCGTGAGCGTTTTCAGTGAATGATTTAGTTTGAATTGAAACTGAAATTGAATTTGAAATTGATAACGAGCGTCGCAGAGAGATTGATTGACTGGCTGTCTGACTGACTGATTGACTGATTGACTGTTGATTTGACATGATAATGTTGCGATATTATTTAGAGTTCGCTGTTAGTGGTGCGGTGCTTGTGAGTGGTGATTGGTGAAGCACCAGATGCCAAATAGGTGCTTTCAATTAAACACATTCATAATCGATTAAAATAATTTATTTAAACTTTGTATCATTTCATCTTCATATTTTAATTTTATTACAACTAAATTAATATAGGGCACAAAGTAAAACAATACATTTCTAAACAGGTATACGCATTTCTATCGATGTGTTTGTCTTTGTATGTGGAAAGGCATGTTTTATGTATTTATGAATGGAAGATATTTAAATGTGATGTTAATATAAATCTTTTTTCGTTTTGGTTTTTGCAATATTGGGACCCAATCTGGGTAGTTCCCATATTGACGCTGATTGTGCACACGAATGCACATTGGAATTGAGTTTATATTGATCAATAATTAAGTTCAATAATTGCACAATACTTAACAATTAGGGATAATTGTGGCTATATGCGTGTATGGGTATGTTTAATTTACATAGAAACAATGGTTTCTGTTTTAAATATATATTAAATTGTGATGTTTTCGATAAAAGGGAAAAATGTAATACTTAAGATTAAAATATATGCCAAAAACAATAGTGCAAAGTTTTACCATAACAAAATATTGTAATGGTTTTAACAGAAAGATGAAAAAATAAAAATAAAAAAATCAAACAAATATAAGAATCGACTACAAACTGGAAACTAAAAAATCGCATTTCTTACATTCAGAAACAGATATAAAATATATATATATATATATTTATAAGGATTAACAAAATTATGAGCACAAAATCAAATCAAAAAGGAGACACCCGTGCGCGCACCACTTGTTTTGTATTTCTTTCAGTTAAGATTTCCACTCTTTTGTAAGTTAAACAACATTATCATGATCAACATGTCAACAATATAATAATAAAAAATTTAGGGCTAATACAAAATATTTAATTTACATATGTATGTGTCATAAGGTATATAGCAATAAGCACATGAGGGCAACAACAAAAAGAAAAATAAACAGAAAATAAGTAACAGAAAACGGAAAACGGAAAACAGAAAACAGAAAAAAACAATATGAAACTCAGAAAGTTTTGTGTTTTTGAGGTAAAAGTGTTTCAAATATTTAGTTATCACTAGCCTGTCAGCGTTCTCCATTTAGCAAATTAAACGCTATATTGTTGTAGGTGTATTAGTTTGTACATATGTACATATATATATATATTATATTATATAGCATATGTGTGTGTTTGTGTTTTGTAAAATATTTACCTTGTTTTGACACCGTTTTTTTGTAAAATCACCCTGAAGTTTTCACTGAAAACGCTCGCATTACACAAAAACATTAATATGTATGTATATATAACGACATTTGTGTTATATATAATCATTGTTTACTCTCAACATAATGCTAATATATATGTTTTATATTCATATTATCAATGTATGTGTGTGTGTTTTTAATGTTATATTTAAACAAGACTCAACAATTAGTGTGTGTTAATTGCATACATGCGCATACGTACATATGCATGTGCATATACGCACAGTATACATATACATACATATATGCAACAAAAATGTAACTATTTACATATGTATGTGTATGTATTTTCTAGGCATACTGTGTTGGGGTTGTCACAGTGCCTTAAAGAAACATTCCAACATATGACAACAACAAAATTGGGCAAGGATACAATATTCCCAAGTGTAACTTGTAATATCTTGATTACATTTAAAATTATAGAGTATATGCAATAACAAAAAACAAAACAAAAATACAGCATCTGTTTTTCAGGCAAACTGTTTAAATTAAATTTGCAAAGCTGTCAATTTCATTTTATGTATGGGATAAGTATATATAGTTTAAACATATTGCTAATGCGTTATATAATGCCTGTGTGTATGTATGCGTGTGTATATGTTTGTTTTTTATGGCTACTGTAGATGTTAGGTTTGCTTTTGCTTTTGCTTTTGCTTTCCTTTTCCTTTTCGTTTAGTTTCAATAAATGAACAATATCTTTTTTGATTTTGGTTTTTGTTTTTCTCTTTGTGGTTGTTGAAGAAATACACTTTAATGGGGGGTAGTTGTTGTTGTTATTGTTGTTTTTTTTTGTTTTTGTTGTTGTGCTGCTTGCTTGATTGCTTGATTATTAATTCACAATAGTGGTTAATGGAATTTGACGCGCCCTCTTTGTCTCCTCCTCGTTGATTTTCTGTTCAATTAGATACTGCGCTTTGGCAATGGCACTCGGCTGACCAGTTATGGTTACAATGCGATTTCTAGTGCCAGGTGCAAAAATGCCTTTTTTGGAAATTTGCACATTTGCGCCAGAAACATGTTGAATTTCAACTAAACTACGACCGTTTGGACCTGGAATATTTGCATCAGATTATGTTAATATATATAATATTGTAAGGATATAAGATATACATATATGTGTTTGTTTTTAAAATCTCTTAAACATTGTGTAGCTTAAGGCATAAGTGGTGTGCTTTATGTAAATTAGATGTAAAATATTACAAGAAGAATCGTTTATATTGGAATCAAATTCAAATAAATTCAATATCAATTGTGTTCCCTCTCCACAATCTTGGATACGTTGTGTGCGAATTAAATTTGGGATTGGGCTTTGATCTAGAATTAGATTTACTGGTTTTACCGATTTACGACCTAGATCATAGATCATAGATCATAGTGCCTTAAATAAATGGAAATTGGAACATAATATATATATATATATGCTTGCATCGGATAAATGACTAAGCCTAAACGCCTTAAGGAATCCATTTATTATCCATTATTTTTGAAATGATTCACGAGAGGAACCTTTAACATACATACATTTTTGAAAAAATATTCTATTCTGCTATAATCAAGTCCTGGTTTAGCTTTCGTGGAATTTATATAGCATAAATACAAAAATTAATATGAGGTAATATCCGCTAATATATATAAACAATAAATGAAACATATTAATTGCACTACTCCAATACATAATGTCAAAAATTCGTTATGCCTCAAAACCATATGCTTTACTTTCAAACTACTAGTTAACTTATTTCTAAAATGTAATATTTAACGTACTCAACCTATTTGCCTGTTTGCTGTTTCGGACAACTGTTTTGTGTTCAACTGAAGTTAGACGAATGTCATATGGTGTAAGGATCATGGATTTATAACCTGGTGAGTTGTGTGTGAGGCGGCAAGAAGGTGACTAGAAAATTTCGCTAGGTATGCATATAATTGAGAATTCTATACAGACTGATCGATGAACAGATCCATTGAGTGGAATGTGAAATGGCGTTGTCTTTCTCTAATTTATATAGCTATGACTATGATAAGATTCTACGGTTAAGTAATTTGAACAGTAAAATAGTAAAAAAAAGATAAGCGAAGGGCCTGGATAAATGGTGCGGGTTCTGGCGTTGAATAAAGGTTTGTGGGAGTTTTTCGTGGTTTGGGCTTTTGTTGTTCTTATTATTGTTGTTGTAGTAGTAGTTGTTGCTGTTGTTGTTGTTGGATTTAGTAGGAATAATAGAAAGGTTGCCCACCTAGAATAGCGCCAATAATTACTTCAGGCACTTCAACGTTCTTGGAATCCTTGGCGCCCAAATCACCTGGAGTGGGACTCTTGCTAAGTCCACCTAACGAGGCAGCAGCTCCCAACTGGGCACTGCTTACCGTACCGGTAGCACCGGTCAGGCCAAAGCTGTTATTGTTTAATGAAACTGGCGTAGCCGCTGGCGCTGGGGCCGAGCTCAAATGCCGGAATGGATCATAATTCACCGCAGCATCCAATTGGGATTGCGTTGGTCGATTGGCCACGGCAGCAGCAGCCGCGGCGGCAGCATACTGTTCCAAATTCACCTGACCAACAGCACCGAAGACATTGGTTGCATTGGCTGCTGTGGCTGCCACCGCCGTCTGCTGATCAAGTGTCGTTACGCCCAAGTAATTGCCCAGAGTTGGATGTGCACCATTGGCATGTGGCATGCCCACGCCCATGCCCAGGACACCGTATTTAGCTAACACGCCCAGAGCAGCACAGACTTCATTGGTGGCGGTCTCTGAGTAGCCAGCACCTCGCATGGCCACCTGTATCAAGAATTCAAAACAAATTTAGGAATAACATAAGATGGAAGTGAAAAGATAAGTCCATACTTTAATGTGCTCCAGCAACTGTGTGGCAACGGCCAGATTGGGCGTAGGATTGGGTGCGCCCAGATTTAGGGACAGATTAATGCCAGTACCGTTAACCAGCAAACTGGCTGTGGTGCCTGCACCGCCAATTGTCGTGCCCAGCGTGGAGTTCAGCGAGGCGGTACTTGAGTTGATGGCATTTTGATTGGTGGCATAAGGCGAGCCAGTTGGATTGAAGTTGGCGACAGGGCCATTGACATCCGCATAGGAGACATTCAGACAGGTGCCAGACTGTGGATCCTCTACTATTTTTGAGAGTATCATCTTACACGCATTCTTGTTGTTCTCCTTGTCGCCTATGATGGTTATACAACGCTCCTGCAATGACACATCCTTGGGCTTTTGCGAAATTTGCACGTAGGATCCGCTCTCCTCCTTGATCTGCTTGATGAAGGCACCGCCCTTTCCAATAATCATGCCAGCGGTTGAGTTAGGCACCAATATTTTGACTTGCTTATCTCGTTCTTGTGCTTGCTTAGATTCGGTATCAATAATCTTTGTGGTCAAGTCGGGCTTCTCACGTATTTTGTCCATTATGAAGTCCACCACCGTCATTATGCCCTCCACAGAGCCCGTGATGAGACAAACACGTTCAGTAGTGCCTAAAGAATGTATAAATAAATATAAATATCTATCTAACTGATAACAATGATGAGATGCACTTAAGGGATGCACTCACCTGGATAAAAATCATGCGATTTCGACATCTTGACTCGAGCACCAGTGTCCTTCTGCAGAGAAGCGATCGTCTCGCCGCCCTTGCCAATAATGGCTCCGGAGGCCACTGCCGGTACCAGAATCTTCATATGAAATGTGGTATCGCCTGTAAAATAGAAGAGTTTCACAAGAACCGGCATTGATTAATTGGTCACTTGTCTAGAAGTTTGTAGCATTTGAAATTTATTGCATTGTTTATTTATTTATCGCAGTTAGTTTAATATTTTTTGGTGACCGCTTAGCAGGTTAAAAGTTAAAAATAATAACAGCAATTGGCATTCGTTCGTGTTTCGGTGGGATGCTCGCACAACTGCGATTCAATTCTTTGCTTCTGTTGAATTGGTTAAAGTTCACGTTAATAAA
This sequence comes from Hirtodrosophila caputudis, assembly GCA_037075125.1. Classification (NCBI taxonomy): domain Eukaryota; kingdom Metazoa; phylum Arthropoda; class Insecta; order Diptera; family Drosophilidae; genus Hirtodrosophila; species Hirtodrosophila caputudis. The sequence goes on along the minus strand of JBAMCO010000257.1, from coordinate 5,890 downwards.
ATGTTTAGCTTTGTTTTGTTATGAGCAGGCATAGGAGTATATGGCTGGTGGGGCGGAGGTGGTTGCGGGTAGGCGTGGCACATGCGTGTTCGACTGTTTACTGTTCGTGTTGTTGCTGTTTGTGCATGAGAGTTAAATGCGCTTGATGAGGATGCAACATACAATATGCTGGCGATACAAGATTCATGACAAATACCCAAAATCACCAATTTTACCTAAAGCGCTAGATCTTTATATTATTCAACAAAATGTTGGTCAGCGGATAAACAGAACAGATCGGATCAGGTCAGACAGTCAGAAAGTCAGTTGGGCACCTGGTCACCTAGTCACCTAGTCACCTGATTAGATTGGGTCAGAGGTTAAAATGCAGTTCGTGGGGTGGCAAGCGTCAACTTGGTATCACGTTTCGTTTGGCAGTTAACAAGGTAATAGTCAATACTTTTAAACATGACAAATACGGGAGAAAGAGAAAAATATATAAAGATAAAGAGAGAAATAGTTTTATAAAACGTAAAAATGAAACTTTTCATCAGTTTACATTGGTTTTTTGGTTTTGGTTTTTTTTTTTTTTGACACTCGCTGCGTTTGCAATAGAAAGATGAATTTTAATGGTATTTAATGAAAGTATGACAAAGCTTACCATGATGATTATGATTATTGTTATTATTTTCAATTTCAACCTCAATTCCAGAACAAACTGACTCACCTAAAACGAAAATAAAGATAAATAAATATGTGCATTAGTACAACATTGTTATGTATTAATTACATAATTACACAATATAGTATGTAAGTGTAACCAAAGTTATTTGTATGTGAATGCGAACAACTGGAATATTGCATGTTCTTTATAAGCATAATACATAATATACAATGAAAGATATATTTTTAATATAAACTTTAGGTACCTAGCTTGACTTTGGCTTCCCCTTCTCTGCTTAGTTATTACGAAATTTAGTTAATTCTATCTTGTATAAAAACAGTATAATTTACTTTATTTAATTTGCTTGCTATTTAATTGACATTTTCTATCTATATTGATATCAATTCCCACTCAATAATTCATAATGTTCTCGGGAAGAATAAATCGAGCTTAATTAAATATTTATCAAAACGAAATGTTTGAAATGTTAAAATGTTAAAAATATAAAATCGTTTTAAACACGAAAACGGTGCAAAATGATACTTGCAATTTACAAAGCATTGAAGTCTTTAACCATAATGAAAACAATGGTTAAATCAAAGCAATGCTAGCATGTATATAAGCTTATCTCACTGTCAGTATTTGGCAGTTGCCGGGTGCATAGATGCTGGTGCGCAACAGGAATTATCACTGTAGCTCCGTGAATCAGCAAACAAACACGGAAAATTCTTTCACTAATTAATAATTAAATAAAACGTTCAATCAATAACAATGGTGATAATTTATTTCGTTTCTAAAAATAAAATAAATGCTTCCAATGCAGTCATCTGTTACCATTAAATTTATATAATGGTGTTAATGTTTTTTAGACATCGAAGTGTTTATTTGTCTTGTTTTCATTGTAGTCAATGCTGCCTGTGCTTCTATTAGAGCACAATGGTGAGCAAACAAACTAATTTTTAATTAATAAAATGTGTCAAGCGGAGCCGCTCTATTACACAAACAGTCGGCCGCAGAAATACAAATAACAAAAAAATATAATGCAGTGAACAGCAAACGCGTTGCACCTGACTGCTTGCCCAACCACACAACCACCAAATCACCCAACATACCCCTGGTGACTACCACACTGAGATGAGCGACTTGACGTTGTTACGGCTCGCTAGGTCTAATTTTAGCTACACGCCCTCGTCCAGCGCCTCACAGTTGACTGAAATTGAAATGTGTGTCGTCGTCGTCATCATCATCTTATTGCCACTCAAAACAAAGTGTCCTTCAAAAATATTCCTCTAATTAGATACAAGCGGTGAAATGAGGCGCACATGTGTCAGTTAATCATAAAGTGGACCTAGCTACACATTGCTCTCGAGTCAGCGAAGTCATGTCACAGATATGCATAAAAGGTATATGATTTGGATAATTCGTTGTTACACTTCCTATGTTGAACAAAGTGTTACAGGGTTTAAAATTCTGAAGTTCCAAATATGCCAAACTCGGCCCATAAATGAAAGCAAACAGTAAACGTAGTGGAACAATTTTATAAAATTTCTTTTAGTAAGACTCTAATTAATATAACATTAACCTATATAAAAATTAACCTACAGTTTGAGATTATTCGATAAAATGCTGCACATATCTATTATTTTTAAATAAGCCAAAATCAATAAATTTACAATAATTTACAGATTTCGAAGTTTCATTGTTTCTACTACAGAATAAGAATGAGAAGGGGTGTGAGCCGTGGCCGCAACATGTTTCAATGTGCTGTCAAAATCAGGCTAGCCTAGGTCAGTTTAAAAGTTATTTTGGAACAACTGCACGCTAAGCAACACCTAAAAGCAATAGACAAAAAATTACTTATGAGACTGGTCCAAAAGTGGACCGAAACAAGAGAAAAGTCTGTCGGTACATTGCTTTTTATTAGCCACAAGGGAATCGAGGAAAGCACTGCAGCTTACAATATTTAGCAGCAGTTGAAATTATGTCGTTGTCATAAATAACACTTGCCACAGTAGACTGGGTGGATGTTGTGTATGGTACATGGTACATGGAATGGGTATGGTAATTTTATATGCGTAGTGCTATTTGACAACAACTTGGCGCCTTTTTAACTGGGCTAACGAGAATGGTTTGCATTTGAAAATCACCATGAAACAATCTGCAGCACGCAAATACTTAAAGCAAACCCGCAACTGGCTAACGTACCACGCAACGTATACGTTATGTGCCATGGACCAGGTCGCGTGTGAGATCGATATACCAGGTTTATGGAATTGCAAGCTTTAATATTGTTATACGTAGCAAAAAGGGCTGTAGGATAACAAACAATATATATACTTTCTTGATACTATTGATTATTTTGTTATTTCGGAGACTAATAATAATTAATAAATAAAACGTAATTGCAAGTTGTACTAATCAATTCTTTACTTTTGAAATAAAATTCTTTACTAAATAAATAAATAAATATCGAAAACAGTATAGTTTTGATAATTATTATTCAACAAGAGACCTGACTTTGCTATATTTATCGAAAGATATGATAAAACTAAGTTTTCTACCAAATTTATTTGATACAGGGTGTGAGGGACCGCCCTTTGGTTTACATATTCTACTACCAGTTATGTATAAAATAACTAATTTTAAATAACCTTTAATTAGTTTATAATTAATTTATTAAAGAAGTGTTCCAAAACACATATATATTTTATTTGGCATTTTCAAGCTTTAAATTAAAGATATAAATATATTTTGGAAAATATTTCGTACTAAAGAATCAATGTTGTCAATTCCAAAAAAAATATATCAACTGATTCAATATTTAGTTAGTTAGTATGTGTAGCTTCCATTCTGGAGTATTTTATTATGGAATTAATTGGATATCAAGACAAAATGCAAAAATATACTTTAAATGGGTATATGGGAAATATGCAAAGCATGGCCTATCTTTGGGATAGGGGACTAACTGTGTACGTGTGTGTGTGGCCGTGTGTGTGTATGTATGTTGCTTGTATTCCTTATGTATGTACATTACTTTATTATATCAGATGACACTTATTTTGTTTATTATTATTTTTTTTTTGCTTTTAAAACTCATGTATTTGGGCTGTAATTATATTTTAATTTTATTGTTTTTTTTTTTTATTGTTTTTATCTTTTATGAGGCGACAGCAGCTGCAGATGTTGAGATAGTGACGTGGTGACTGATTGATTGATGGTTTTGTAGTTGTTGATCATGTTCTCATTGTTGTTGGCAACGAAGGCAATAGTTGCAATTGACATAAGTAGACACAGATATACAGGAAGAGCGCAAGAGAGTGAGAGAGAGAAAAGTGGCGAGAGTGATGCAGATGGTTTGTGTAATACTTGGAAGAACTTGTGCGCAACTTTTATTTGTAGTTTTTGAATTTGATTGCGTGTTTTGATCAAACTCACCGTAGCACCAACAGGATACAGTCTTAAAGCTGGCTGTCGCCGCTGTTGCTGTAGCTGTTGCAGTTGCCTCATGCATATGTTGCTGCTGTGCTGCACTGGGAGGAACAATTGGTGGTGTGCCGGCCTCGGGCGAACCATCGTGACTGAGTGGCTGTTGTTGCTGCAGTTGTTGTTCCATCTGATAATGATGTTGAGTATTGCTTAGATTAGAATAGCTTTGTGCAAGTTTCTGTTGCAGTTGCTGCTGCTGTTGTTTATAGCTAAGTACTGCTAAAGAGTATGCAACATTATGATTGTGACTGCTATTGCTGCCGCTGCTGTAGCTGCTGCTGTTGCTACTGCTGCTGCCGCTTGCCAGCGAATGCATTGATGAGGGCGATGTTGCTGTTTTTATTATTTTGGAATGTTGTGGCTGATGCAGATGCAGATGTTGACTATTATTAGATAACTGCGTCATATGTGTGGGCGTAGAACGCTGATGTTGGTATGCATAATGTTGCTGCTGTTGCAGATGCTGCGGTTGTTGTTGCTGTGTTGCTGTAGCTGTTGCATACAAATCTGTATCCACTTGCTGCAACAGTTGTTGCGGCGTCATTTCCATAACCACATTCATAATACTTTCCCTTGTGTGCATGTGTTCGTTTGTTTGTTGCTCCTGTTTTTATACTGTTGAAATGTTGCCGATCAGTCTTATATATTTGGGATTTTTTTGACGGAATTGTTTTGTCTTTCAATGCTGTTATCTTTTGCTATTTATAATATATATATATATATAAACATACATATATATTTATTTTTATTTATTTTGTTTTGTGTTATATTTGATAAGTTTTACTGCAGCTGCTCAGATTTGCTCTACTCTACGCGATTCCAATTCAAAAACTTGCACAATAAACGAAAAGAAAAAAGAAATAGAAATTGTTTTCAATAAAGCTCAATATTTTTTAGGTTTACAAATTCATTTTTGCAACATGAATCGCACAAAATAAATTGATTTAAGCAGCGTTTACACGAGTCAATGTATTGATCGAGATAGGTGAAAGAGAAAAACGAAACAAGTTGGCAGCAGAAAGCTCAACAATCTTATCAATACTACATTAAAAAAATATACATACATATATATATATATATATATATTACTGTCTATTCTTTTAAAGGTTCTTTTGACTTAATTTCAGGATGGGAATCGTGTAAACGCAACTATCAATTTTCGATTGGCATGATTCTGTTTTTTAGGCTAAGGCGTCGCTGTCTGTGCCTTTATAAAGACTTGATGATCTTTATGATGATGCAGTGGCGGTGTGTAGTAGTTGTAAGTATAGTAGATCAAAGATAGGTTTATAGAGTGGTAGCGCCATTTGGTTTAGGTTTAGTACATTTGCAGTGTTTGATTTATTTTGAATTGAATTTGAATTTGGTTTGATTTGATTCGATTTGATTTGATTCAATTTGACTTGCACTGAAGTCAAAGCTGCACGTTAATGAACAGTATAAGGTATTACTTATAGACGAGTAATTATACATTATCAATGTGGTGTTCTTGGATGGCTATTAAGGTGGTATTCTTTGTAATTTGTTTGTGGTGCTTTGACGGTCTATGGCGTTCGGCAGTGGGCGTGGTTTTTTATATTTATTATTTATTTTAGTGTATTTAGCAATAACTGCGCGTTGTTTTAATGTTCAGTTCAGCACACAACGACCACAACAACAACAAAAATAATTATAAAAATAACAACAATGACACAATATAGAAAAATTATCAAAGAGCGATATGTTTATATATATATATATATATATATATATATATATATA
>JBAMCO010000256.1:1481-12300 GCA_037075125.1 Hirtodrosophila caputudis | reverse complement strand
TATATATATATATATATATATATATATAATTTCAATCTTTTCTTTCACAATTACATAAAATATATTCGCTTTGCGCACATTCCCTAAACGCATAAAAACTTGACATTTCCAAACCGTTAAGCGCATTGCTTCTTAGCCAAAACTAAATAAAAAAATGCGCATTATATTGCAACAATCATCTAATGACGATCAGCTGCATTATAAGAAATCAACAACAATAAGAACAACAACAACAACATTAACAGCAAATGCGTGACAGTGATGAGAGTTCCATTTGAGCTTTAGCTTTAAGACCACGTAGAAGAGTCGAGAGTTATAATGCAAATTGTGGGATTCCAGATAGCAAAGTCCAGTTGGCTTGCGTGTGAGATGTGTGACCACAATTTGCGGTTTAGCAGAGCATATAATAAACCCCCCTTCCCTCTCTCTTTCTCTCTCTATCTTTGGCGTTGCCGTTGACAGCAGAAGCCACTAAAAACGAACATCAAAGTGCGAACCGTCTGCATAATCAAGTTCGCATCGAGATGAGTCTGAGTTTGAGTTGGAGTTTGAGTTCAATGAATGCAGTCCAGCGGGCTTGGACCTGCCACTGCTGCGGCAGCACTGTCTGCTTCATTGGCTGCACAATGTGTCACCCAAGTCGCCATAGTTGCTGAGGGCTGGCTGTAGAGGGAGGGGATTAACAGAGGGTATGACCCTAGCAGCGGATGCGTTCATTAAGTTTTGCCGTGCAAGAATTTTTTTATATGTTGTAGTTGTAGTTGTTGTTATTGTGCAATTGGTCAGTTTTTGTTGGGTTTAAGAGCGGCTTTATCTGTAGCTGACTGCAGCTGGATTGCATGTGTGTGTGTGTAGTGTGTGCTGTGTGTGCAAGTTATGCGGAAATTAATGCATAAAGTGCAGGTTCCTAGCACAATTTTGGGTGCGCCGCCGACAATTGCAACCGCAACTTTAACAGCAACAAGACAAAAATGTTGCAACGCAAGGGACATTTCAACTGTTTTATACTCTGTTTTACGAGTATTTGAAATGTAAGGGGGGAGAGTAAAGGAGTTTAAAGTGAATTATGCTAGAGTAATAGCAAGAGGTGTAAGGTGCTACAGCAAGAGGCGTGAGAGAATGAATATGGAGATATATAAAGAGATAGAGTAGGATATAGGTCTGAGGTATATATTGCGAGATATAACAAGAGTTCCAGTAGCAATAGATATAGATATAGGTGTGTATTTAGATATGGTATGTAGATATAGATATAAATATAGAAATAGAGCTAGAGCTAGAGCTATAGATATAGATCCAGATATAGATATAGATGTAGATGTAGATGTAGATATAGATATAGATATAGATATAGATATAGATATAGACATAAATACAGCTATTAATAGATAGTTATATAGACCTAGATAGTTGGCTAATGTTTCCAGGAAATTTTCAATAGTCTACTCAACTATTAAATTGCAGTAGCTGAAGGTAGGAACAATATAGATCTCGATATAGGGCAATATAAAGATATATACAGTAAAGCTAGATGCAAAACTAAATAAATACCCACAACTCAACACAATACTGGACTATAAATCTCATATATAGCCATAAATACACCAATTTTTAGCACTCTAACAACGCTAACTAATCTCGATCAGCGCACAAAAACCCAATCTACCCGTTTTGCGCCTGCAACAAGCAGAGTATCTGCAGCTATATACCAACTTACATTAATTGTCAACAAACATGCGCAACGCGTGTGCCTAAGCGTTGTGTGTGTCTGCCTGTCTGTGTGTGTGTGCGTGTGTGTGTGTTTGTGAGAAGTGCTGCCCCATGCTCCATGCCCCTTTTGCAATTTGTGGCTCGTGCAGCGTTTGTCGGGTCGTTGCATGCGCTAAAAATAATTGCATTTTGCCATTACAATTTCAACATTTTAATGTTGACGTTGTTGTCGCCAAATGCAAAAATGCATTTCCGAAATGCTGCATTAGCTAAGCGACCCCAGTTTGCAAAATGTTGGGCGCGTGTGGTCAACTCTATTTGCAGTTTGTGCAAAGAGTAGAGAGTGCTTGTGTGTGTGTGTGTGTGTGTGTGCGTGTGTGGAGGGGCATGCGTCAATAATCGGTTGCAGGTGCGAAAAGTAGACAACGTCGCCAGGTAACCGCAATTTTTGTTGTGACCGAAAGGGTTAACTACATATATGCTCATGCATGTATATGTAGGGTGTGTGCTTGTTTCAATTCCACTGGTCCTCGACAATTTTTTAAATTTCAATTTTTGTTGATTTTCATTTTGCAACTTTGCTCAACTTTGTTTGTCAAACATCTTGCCGTTGCTGTTTGTTACCAACATTTTAGTTTTTGCCAACTTTTGAGCTTCTTTGCGCGCTGCTGTCAGTTTTTGCATTTTGCTGCATTTCAAAAACTTTGTTGACTGTTCTATTTAAATTTGGTTTGTTACTTGCTTTATGCAGTTTTTAAATGTTTAAATATTTATTTATGCATCTAAATTAATTGCCTTTATTTAATTTATTTAAATTTAATTTGATTCAAGTTTTTTCGACAAGTTATGCTGTATATAGGGCCTAGTCTATAGTGTATAATTTGCTACATTTTGTGGCATTATTGTACTGTATCATTCGTTTAAATTTATTTGAAAAATTTTTGGCGTTTTATTTTCCGTTTTTTCAACCAGTTGTATAATTTTTGTATTTTTATAAGTAAATTTCCTTGTTTCATTCCACTTGTTTCATTTATTTTCTATCTCCAATCACTCTATATACTATAGAATACAGGCATTTCTATTAAAGCTCTGCTTTTTGTGGGTTTCTTGTAATATTTAACCATAAATCTCAAAGTTTTATTTTGTTTGTAGTACAAATTTCGTTAATTCTTTTATGTTCTATTCCATTTGTTTTACATATTCTATAATTTTTGTAAAATTTTCTATTATTTCCTTAACAAACAGCTTTCAACTCCATTTCAACTTGTTTGTTTTTATATACATTGTTTCATTTGTTCACACATAGAATATAGTATAATATATCATGTATATATATCTATATATAGTATATCATTTATATAAACTCCCTTGCAACTTGAAGTCTTTTTGTTTCACTTTTCTTGGGGCAATCAAAATGACTTTGAAGCATAGAAATTTTCGCACGAACAAGCAACTTTTGTTTGTGTTTGCATTCAATGTAATTCAATATCAAATTGTTGAATTACTTGGGCAAACTGTTGTCAAGAAGCCCAAGTATATATAGTATATATGGTATATATACCATATATATCAGTTATATATATTATGTATTTGGAGCAGGCGCGTGCAAGTTAATTGTTTATTAACGTATATTGTGTGTGTGTGTGTGTGCTGTGTGTGTTGCGATGTAATGTGAGCGGCATTTCAGATTTGAGTTTTCGAATTTTGGGCACGAACAAACACAAATGCCAATTTCTATAGACCAAAGTCAACAAAAGTCCGCTGTCTGTTGTAATATATATAGAAGTTTTGGGCCAACAGCTGGTGTTGCTGCTGCCGCTGCTGCTGCTGCTGCTGGTGCTGGTGCTGCTGTTGTTTAACTTATTAGTAGTTTGCTAAAACTGACAGCAAAACAACAAACAATTTACAAACAGCTGCAAGCAAATGGCGTGAAAATTGCTATTACCACATATATAGACAGATAGATAAGTAGGGATAACCCTGAAAAGTGTGGAATTGTGGGATATAAGTAATATATATGCCGTTAGAGCGACATTTTCAATGTCAAGCTACAGATTCAAGCCAGATGCTGCGCATTTTGTCAACGAATTAAATCGCAATTTCAGATTTATTTAGATTAAAAATTTTATGCATGCGCAACAGCAAATAATTAAATTGCATTATGTGGGCTGATCTTGTTGATTAATTTATAAATGTTTATAACTTGTTGATGGCGATATTCAAATCACAATTATGACGTTGCCAATAATGAAGTTCAGGGTCAGGATTTCAGTTATAGTTTATAGTTTCATGCTAAAAACCATTTAAAGTACACTTGTGGCCATTGTTGAAGCGCCTTCTTCATAAATCTATAAAATAAAATGCAAGTCGGGGCATGGGCCCCATTTAAGTGGTCATAATTAATTTAATAGGCCCCAAACACGACACAGAAGGTAAACAAGGCGGCTGGCCTGGCCCTAAGCACAACTGCATATAAGAGAGAATTCTATCTATCCATTAAACACACATATGTACTCTTACATATATGGGCTCTAATGTGCTGCCACTAGCAAGACAATAAAAACTATACAGTCACACACACTTGCACACACACTCACACTTGCTTATAACAATAATTTTTCCCATTTTTCCAAGGGCAAGACTTGACTCTAGATTCAAGATCCGGAACCTGAGACCGCTGATGCCACCTTTTACTACTCGCCCTAACACAAAACCTAGTCAGCTAATTGCATGTGCTAGGTTGTGTGTATGTGTGTGTGTCTGTGTGTGTAGGGTGTGTGTGTGTAGCGGGTGTGCGGAGCTCGGCCGTTCCTGCTGCCAGACAGACAGACAGACAGGCAACTCAAAATAATGGCTTAGCTGGCACTTATTCAATACACAGGGGGTGTTGTGTGTGCCTGTGTGTGTGTGTATTGAAAATGCAACTGCCAGACATAAAATTTTGAAATTATTAAGCTGTAATAAAGTAAACTAGCAAACTTCAAAATATATAATGAAATTTTGAATACCCTTTGGTGTCATGTGTCAATTGAAACTTAAGTTTGAGAAGAGTCTGCAATTAATTAAGTTTTAAGTTTAATTACAAAAATAGTTGATGCCTGCTACATACAAAGCACCCAATTTTCCAATGGATAGAGGGTGTAAAAAATACCTAAAATGTTTATTATGAATTGAAGTTTTATAGATCTATTATTAACTATAATATTAGATAATAATTTTGATCTTAACAAGGCTTTCAACTCCACAAATATGTGGCTTATACTACATACAAATGCTGCTAGCTCTGCTTGGTTTATGATTTCTGCTCTCAAAGATCTAAAAAATATTGAGATAATTGTGGCTATAGCTAGCATGTTGTGGGTATTATTAATATATAAAGAATTTCGGATTTTGAATAGCTATAAGCCACTATAACTTATACCTGAATACAATATTTATTCTTTAATCAGTTTAATCAGTCTTAGTGTCTATGAAGAACTTTAACTAATTCCTAACTGTTGATTAAACTGCACATTAGCTAATATTTTATTACAGATATCAGCTATTACTATATCTATATATACTTTTTTCATAACTTAATTCATAAGATTGCATATAGTGCACAATCTCGCAACAGTTCCAAGTCAATACACTTCCCACACTCTTATGCTTTTAATAGTTTGCCAATGCACTGTCAGAGCCAAGCTGCAATTGATTCGACCACCAAATGGTGTTCTAACATGACTTTTTATGGCCTAAACCAGAGGGCGGAGAGTTTCTTATTGCCTTTTTTTTTTTGTTTTGGGCCCAGCTGCTGCCATGCGGCAAATGCTAATTATAACAAAACGACGATAGCTAAGCAATTTTTATAACATTTTCAACTTCCTTTCGCGTGCCAGGCAGGCGAACGGGCAGCTAACTCGCCCAGAGGGGTAAAAAGTAAATAAAATAGAGGGCTGTGGTAGGTTAGGGTAGGGGGAAGGGAAAGGCTGGAACCTCTTTGAAGCGTTTGCCTTTTTATTCTCTCTCTCCACTGTTATTGGAATTTGCATACAGATGGCGCCAAAGTTTTGAAGGGTTCGAATTTCAAATGCGCATATCAGAAAATGCTAAAACTATAAAATTGAATATAAACGGGGTAAGGGTTGTTAGAGTAGAGTTTCAGCGACTATTAGATATGCTGTAAGTGAGCTATTAAAGCAGTAGATGGAAAGTGTTAATAGAGTACAGAGTATTAGCTGAAGTTTAGTCTGTAAATGAGCTTTAACGGCATTTGGGGTGTCTCAGCGGTGCATAACGCTTTGAGTGTAGCACAGATGGATATTACCCTAAGATCACTCACAATTGTAGGCCTAACTGAAAGGTAAATATAGATATATCTATGTTGTGATAAGGTTTCCAAATCTTTCTTATAGATATAGTAAAGTTGCTAGGATTATTCCCTATTGTCTCCCCTTTTGCTACTGCTCCTATGCCATTTTATATACCCTTTTGCCATAACTTATTTAAAGCGTAAAGTGAGTTAAAATGTTGCACCCACACACTACTGCTCATAAAAATGTCGAACATTTGAGGCAAGCTTAAACCCTCAACATCCTCCCGAAGTCGTCTCAAATATTTGCCTTATGCTGACCTTTTGCTGTCTGTCGTCTGCAGTTGACGTTGCTTGCCACTGTTTGGGGCGACATTTGATGTCTCAGTTGTCGATTGTTGGTTGTTTGCTGTCTGGGCAGCGCGTTGGGGCAGTTGCCACTATAGATCAATGACTCGACTTGGACTTGGACTTGGGTATCAGTCAGCCTTCAACTATAGCTTTCGATTCCCGCGTCTCTAGCTTGCAATTAAAATAAAATTCAGTTTCAGTCTTTTTTTTGTCTTTTGTTCCTGCAGTTGTTGTCAATTTCTTTGTTGTTTTTATATTGTTTTTATTGCTGCTGGCTGTGTGTGACTTGTTGTTGCCATTAAATTAATTAATTGTAATTGTTTGTATTTGATCAGCACACACACACACAACCAATACACACAGCCAATACACACACTTGCCGTTAAGTGTTGTTTTGCTGACCCCATTGGTCGTGTTGCTTTTTCCCTTTTTGTGTTAAAGTTTCTGCTTTTTTTTGCAGCACTTTAGCAGATTTGCACAAATCCAATCAGAATAGAGAGCAGGAAAGATAGAGAGAGAGAGTGAGCGCGAAAATAAATCATTCGGCAGTTAAACTTATTGTTATTATATTTAGTTAGCGCTTTTAAGATTTTTTTTTGTTTTTGCTTTGTAATTCAATTTTTAGATTGGCGCATAAATTTTGTCTGAAAATTCTTTGCTATCTGTGAAAGTTTTACTTTCATTTTCGCATTGAATTGCTTAAAGATTCTTTGGCATTTTATTGTTTAAACTTTCTAGTCCAGTATTAAAAATGCAATGTGTTTTTTTTATTGGTTTTTAGTTATAATTTAATGGGTTTTTTTTTATAGCTACCAGTTGAATTTAAGTCCATATAATATATATTTCTTTTATATTTATTTGTGGTCGTGGAACTTTAACTCGATTGCGGTTTGATAAATTTTTATATTTTATAATATATTATGTTTTTTTTAATATATTTATTATATTTTTTTAAATATATTTATTATATTTTTTTAAATATATTTATTATATTTTTTTAAATATATTTATTATATTTTTTTAAATATATTTATTATATTTTTTTTATTTATTTATTTTAAATTTTTTAAATATATTTTTTATTTATTTATTATTTATATTTTTAATATATTTATTATATTTTTTTAAAATATAGTTATATATTTTTTTATTATTTATTTCTTATATATTTTTTAATATATTTATTATATTTTTTTAAATTTTTATTATATTTTTTTTAATATATTTTTTTTTATAAATTATTTTCTTCGCGGCAAATTCAAGTCCCTCCCGCTACTCACAACTCTTACTATCTAAATTATATTTATTTCTTAACAATTGTTGCTTATGCAGGGCGTACATACAGCATATATTGCACTAATTTATTAGCATATTTATAGGGTATAAACAGCGTTGCGTTCTCTGCTGCATTTATGCAATAATTTTCATTCATAAAGCTGTTTGTTTATGTACAAATTTCTGACCTCATTTACCAAAACAAATGCAATAAATAAATAAGAAAAATCAGTGAGAATTAGTACCCCCTTTTCCCCATTTTCCAAATGGGTACAGGGTGTAAAAAGCAATACAAACACTATATATATATATATATATATATATAAAAGTAATTTCTTTAATATTAAAGCTCAGTTTTATTAATATTTCATAATCTTCTATAAAATTCAATTTATTATCAGCAGCAGCAGCTGCTTAGTGTTAATTTGCTTGGAAATCTACACTTGAAAAACTTTTTAATAGCAAATTTCAAATTCAATTTCGTTGCACAACAGCGTTGCAGCGTTGTCTTTAGCTTGTTGTTGCTTGCCATTTGCTTGTTTGTTTGTTTGTTGTCTGTTGCATATTGACAAACCAAATTACTTTGATCGGACAACAAACGTTCACTGTTCACAGTTTTGCAATATTTTTCGCTGCCTCTCCACACAGTGTCAACATCCGTTGCTGCATGCCACTTGGTGCCTGTCTTATGGGGATGGGTGCGTGTGTAACTGCAGCTCACGATCAGCCACGAGTTGAAAGTATCTAGAACTAACAAATTGCCAAATGCTTTTTGGCATTATCTTTATTGTTAGCGACTGAACATAGGCATTAATATACCCGCTCGCGCTCTCGCTCTCTGCTGTTTAATGCACAACTTGATCTACTTTGATAGCTGACACGCGCTTAGCTTTAGTCTGGGCTATATCCGCATTTATAGCTCCAGTTTATAACAAGCGCTAAGTGTATAAGTATCTTGTATCTCATAGACACTTATCTAGCGTGAGGTTTTTTTTTGCTTTGCTTTATCTAGTGCTGATTTATGCCGCCTAGTTACAGTAGCTGCATGCAGGCATTCTTGTGCCAGTGGCTGAGTCGCTGTGTGTGTGTGTGTGTGTGTGTGTGTGTAGAGTGTAAATATCCATGACTCACACCACAAGCAACTTACAGATACTTTTTTTTTGCGCTGTGAAATGAATGCGTTGCATTTCATAGGCTCTCGACATATCTAAGGCCAAGCCATCTAAACTGCAATGCGACAGCGACAGAGAGAGAGAGAGGTGGGGCGTGTGTGGCACTACTACAACAATAGACAGCACTCAGGATGACAAATGTGCAACAAGTTGTTCTCTGTCTTGTTGCACTAACTGTTTTGTAGTAGAATTGTCTTTTATTTGATTTGTTCCTTTTTTTTTGTTGTCAGTTCGTTTGCATGTTAATGGTAATTATGCAAAAATGTATCTACATCTAGTGTATGTATCTTTAAGATACTTGACACGCGTAATTAGCTTGTGTTTGCTTTGGACTTTGCATTCCTGACAATTGCATTGACCTCGCCTTGTTTAAGCAGCTTCCACACACTAACACACACACGTGCACACACAACACACAATTTGCATAGTGTGCGTCGCGTTGCTTCAACAATTTGTTTACTTTGTGTTTCGTACACATTTTAATAGTCTAAATATGCCCATTTGTAATTGAAACACGCCTTTGCCAGTGACTCAGTATCTCTACTACTTAAGGTTGACTCACTATATAGCACTACTATATAGCATTTGTCTGCTCAGTTTTTTGTTTTTTGGGGGCTGTTGCTTACTTGCCTCATTTTCATTGTGTGTTGCCTTGAAGGCTTTTAGCTGGTTTTGTGTGTCAAGTGGTCGCTTTAGCGTTAGAAGGAGCTGCTGCTGCTGCTGCTGCAGGATATCCTCAATAAGGCAGCACGCTTACGGCTTTCATCTTTGCCAAGTACTACTGTAAATGGTTTTTGCCATTAGGCACACGGTCAATAAATCTTGTTGTAAGCTCTGGAGAGTTGAATGTATTTATATATATAATTTTTTTTTTTTTTTTTTGGTAAAATCAAACAATTGCTGGCATTAGTTTATGGCCTAAAGGCAGAGTTGAAGCAGCTCATCTGCTTCTTGTTTTGCTAGACAGTTTTTATTGTATTTTTTTATGGAGTTTAAGTTCTGATAAATTGAATTTATAAATCTGCCATTTGAAGGCGCATTTGTTAGTTAAATATTCAGTTTGTAGTTGGCTAACTTGAATGGAATTTAAAGTATATTTAAAGCAGATTTGTAGTCAGTTAAATGCTGAAATTTAAAACATATTTAAGCAACAATTGTTAGCTGAATAAATGTTGTTAAATATTCAGTTTGCAGTTAGTTAAAGCTTGAATTAACTGGAATTGAAATTTAGAGACAAACAAACATTTAATAGTTAACTTGAAATACATATTCTTATTGCCAATGTAGCTACTGCTATTAAAACCCAACTCAATTAAGCCACAATTTGTATGCCCTCTCCCCTCACTACCCCCTCCACAAAATAAACTCAATTGTAATATCAGAATTAATAGCTTTTAATGCATTTTACATGCTTAACTGCTGCCTAGGCAAATAGTTGTGGCTAGATATTTGCAACTCAAGGTAACAGCGTGCACATACACACAAATATGCATTAGGGGGGGGGGATAAACAAGATAAATGTTTATTGAAAGGTGTTTTTGCTGCCACCCCCCCTCCCCACATCCACCCCCCACTCGCGGCATTTTAAGCACATGCTAAAAATAGCATAAAGTGCATTAAAATGTGTAAAAAACGTGCGACTCTTGGGTTTGTTTTTGTTGTTCTCTCCACTCGTGCTACATTTTTGTTCTGAATTTTTTTATTTTTTGTTAAATTTATGTCTTGGCTGCTAATCCAGTGACGTTTTTAAAATGTCATAGATCAGCTAACTATAACAAGGCAGCTACAGATACTGTATCTGCGTTACACCGCTGCGATTTAGTCATGAAAAGCGCATAAATTAATGCGAGCAACACATTTTATGGCCACTGTATTTGTGTGTGTGTGTGTGTGTGTGTGTGTGTGGGGGGGGGGGGGGGGGGGGAGGGGGGTTTTGGTTTTGGTTTTTTTTTTTTCCCCCCCCTCCTCCCCCCCCCACCCCCTCTTTTTGTTGAGATGCAAAAATGCAGTCAGGGGAAAT
>JBAMCO010000245.1:0-12470 GCA_037075125.1 Hirtodrosophila caputudis | reverse complement strand
GCACGCCAACTTAAATATTATTTTTTTAATTTTCATCATAATAATAAAATATATTTTATGTTTTAAGATGTATTCTGTTATTCGGGGCGGAGACAAATCCAACAAATCAAACACCATGAAAATCGGTCCAGCCGTTCTCCAGTTATAAGTGTTGTAACACAAAACCCGCTCTTCTTTTATATATATAGATTTAGCGGTCGTATATTTAAAATTTAAGACGCAGATTATTGATACGGTATACATTCTAAATTAATGGAAAACATTTATACAATTATTATTAATTATAAATATACATTTTATAAAAAGTAAATCAAGATCACATAAATATGGTCATATGTAAAGGGTATGTATGTATGCATTTGTAAAGTGCCTTATGTTCAAACGCACATTACACATATATGGGGTATTGGCATTTATGGGTAAAATTAAGTTCATGCGCAATACGGTCAGCCGTCGATGTGCGACCAAATACAAATGTGAAATTTATGGCTGCATTTGCCAAAACCCGAACGCCAAAAGTCTACACGAAGTTCTGGTGGATCTGATGTGAAAGATTTTGAGTGTCCAAAAAACGTTTTATGAGTTGGAGACTCTATCTATCCATAGTCTTTAGTATAAGTTAAGGGTGTCCGTTACATTCTCTTATCGTTGATAGCTGATCACCTTAGTTATTGATCTAACTTATTTACACACATTTTCACTGCTTTAACACCGCTTTGTACCCATTAGGAAAATGGGTACAGAGTGTAAAAACTATTTTATGCATTCTGCACTTGTTATGCGCATGTGTTCAGCAAATAAGCATATTATTGTTTGTCGCGAACCCTTTTGTGTCGCAGCCGCGATCTTATGGAGTCTACACAATTAAACAAATGATACAATTGCTTCCACCTCTAGAGTCATTGTACTCATTGGTTTTAGGAATAAAAACAGATTGCATACACTTTTTAAAGAGTATTCTACAACTGTTTTCAATTTAATAATGAAAGTAGTTCTGGTAAATTTCATGCCAACTTTTAGAGTTTGTAACAATATTTCTCTGAGTAAGTTCACTGTACAAGTGCAAATAGCAACTACAAGTTTTTGCAAATTTATTTTATGGGCAGTTCTCCACAAGCAATCAACCTACGTTGTGCACATTGTCCAGTAAAAAAGTCAATAATTGAAAAATTATAAAACTTATTTTACGAACACAATCAATTGAGTATGTTATTTAAAAGTGCACTGGATATGATGCCATCTGATTATCAAAAAATTGTTATCAGTGCTGATAAAACTCCCGTGGGCCAACATGCAAAACGTTTTATTGCCATTGTTGTCGTTGGAGAAAATTTGGAGTCACGTGATATTGTTTTACATCGTCGAAATAATCAATTACAACGTATAAAGGAGACACACCGCTCACATGATGCCCTGCAATACCCCAGTATATTTTGGCAAGGTGAAGATGATTCCCACTGACATTTGAGTTTAAACGATTGCAGTTTCTAATACGGGGCGGGCATTAAATGTTTGTTGATTAATACCACAAACCCATGTTTCTTGCATGGTCTATTTAATGTTGTCTATTCCCGTGTGGATAAATCATTTGTTCTGTTTGTATGAATGCGATGGGCTCGTGGCCAATTGATAAAATCATATTTAAGTGGTCATCATTGATCTCATTTGCATGCATACATTGTACATGCATATAAACATACATATCTATACCTCCACATTTATATAGACTGACGTTCAAAGCAACCACGAATTAATACAAGTGGTAGACTTAAGCAGCTTCATTAGGACGAGAGCATACTCCAAAGCGCGAGAGGGTCTTAATAGCCATGCAAACGAAAACACCTCGACAGGCGGTTCAATTAAAAGAAAAAACTAGCGCCTTGAAGAGATTTGGCAACATGCCTTAAAGCACAACAACAACATACAGCAATCAGCACTCCTTGACAACCGTGAAGAACCATCACCGAGTAAGGAAATATATCCATCCTGACGCTATTGCAGTGAGCGGCGTCGATGTCTGCACCTATGCGGATATGCTTAAGGTGATTAAAAGCGACCCTTCGCTGCAATTGACAAAGCCCTAACGGATATGACCCACGTCGAAGTCCGTGATCTCGATGAGTTAGTGACCAAAATGGGGATCGCCCACGCACTCAATGGTGCAATAGCAAACCTCTTGCTGACAACAAAAGCTGTTCAATCAATGAGAACTTTAAAAAATGGTCAGCAAATAGTGCCAGAGGCACAGGCCCAGCTATTAAAAATTAAATGATGGCAGCAAGTGCACATTTAGTAGACCCGGTAGAGAGTCCATTATCGACCTGATATTTGCTGACCCTGAGCTTGTTCACTTGACTTGGGCAGTGTTAGCATCATACACTGACAGCAACCATTTTTCCGCCATCACAGTAGTATTACAAAATTAACACAGTGGATGTAGTAACACTTACCAGCGCGCTAATCAATTTAGCCATTACCAGCAATGCCAGTAGTTGTGCACATGCAATGGCCGCCGGAATCAAGCGACTCTGCAATGATGTCGGCATTCTAAGGCTGAAACCAGTACATTCGGGGAACGACTATATTATCGATGTGCGGAAAAAAAATTTAGCAGCTTAAAAGCGTACGTAAAGGATAAGTAGAGGCACACAAAGAAAGACGAAAGACTACTTATACCGCTTGGAGCTACAGGAGCTTTAAATAAAAATCATTAAAACGCGAATCTTTAAGAAGCTGTGTATTTCGGCCGACGATGAACCTTTTGGACATGCATATAGGCTGGTGATGGGCAAAATTAACCGTCAACCATTGCCAAGTTGTTCTTGCCAACTAGGTAACATAATCAATGCTCTTTTTCCAACCGTCTCTGAATAGATCTAGTTCCAACGGTTGTTTCCAAACTCCAACTCTTCTTTTGGAACATTATGTATATCAAATGTATACCAACAGCCGTGACCAACATCAGTGGATGATGAAGAACACGAAGGGTCCAAAACAGAAGATAAGGTGACTTATTGCCTGCCAGGGTAGTAACTTTTACTCTACGGCTTATTCGTCTAGTATATAGTGGCATCGAAACCTATATAGACAGAAGGTGTAACGCCATGTATTGATATTGTGCGCTACGCGTTACCAGCTGTTTACAACGAGGCGGCTCTTGTAATGACAGACCCCCTTCGACCTCCTTATTGCTGAGGAGGGAAGCAGCTCAACAGGCGACTAATTGCAACGAGCCAGAACACGGTGGCAGGACAGATAAGCCAAATGGACGCATAGGCTTGTCTATAACGTTTTAAGATGGTTCCACTGGAAATATGGACAGCTAAACTGTTACCTGGCGGCTGAAATTTTAACGGAGCTAAGGCGTTCGGAAAAGACCCGTCCCATAATCAAGTAATAGGTAAATGGTTGAATTTGGTAGGTCAGGCAAACAATATAGACAATCAAAAACAAAAAAATACTAATATTTATTATAGTTTAAATGTATGCAACAGGCAGAAGCAACCATCTAAGACCCCATAAAGTATATATATTCTTGATCAGCGTGACCTAGATCTGTTCATCTGTTTGTCCGTACGTCTTCTATCCGTCTGTATCTTGAAAATACAAAAGCTAGACACACCACATTTGATATGTAGGTTCCTCTATGCAATACGCACATCAAGTTCATTTCTGATTTTTTATATCTCCCCCACTCCCCCGCAAATTGTATAAAACTTATAAAATATTATAATAACTTTCACAATACTAAAGGCATTGCTTGATATATTATATACGTAATGCTAATGCAAGTATGAATGTGTGCTATGTTCTATTTCATCACGAGCGCATCATAAACATCTCAGAAAATAGATCAGGTGGTGTATGTGTATGTAAATGTAAATGTGTGTACATGCCAAAGTTTAACTTTATGTTTGTGTATAAGTGCTGCTTTAAAGGTTGTTGTCTTGAGATCAGCAGTTTGAGTTTGTGTGTGCGCATATTTAACTCGTCTGAGATGTGTGCACATATAAATGCGAATTATGTAAAAATTTGTTGGATTTATGGACTGGATACAGGTGAACTGTATGCGCGTGCACTAGACTACATCACTCTTACTTGTTCTCAAGATGCAAAATTTGTTTAAGCCAAATGTAAAACTAGAAGAAAAAACAAAATCATATATTCATAAATTTAACCAAAAAATGTAATACTAATTGCATTTCCAATTACGAAAGTATACTTAATAAGAAATTTTTATTGTATTTTTATATTACTTTAGAATTTGTTGCACATCAGTGACGGTGCCAGTGGCACACTCAAAAAAGTCAAAAGCAAAATACACCGTTGAATTAAAGTTAAAGGTGGTAATCAACGATATATGTGGTTCGCCACTATAAATTGATTATAGTCATTTCCAAGGACCTTTATATATTTTTGATAAATGCGTCACATAAACCTCAATAATTAATTTAAACATAGTGTTTAAGGCGGATTCTACCAAATCGTTTTTAGACTATTTTGACAACATACATACATACGTTGCTGTTAATGGATTGCTTACGCATTTTTCAAAGCCCAGTGCATTTATCGTGCATCGATCAAAAAGAAAGCAGATTAGCTCGACCAACTCGACTTAAGGGAGATTCCAATAAAATCACAAACATTTCAATGTTTCACTAGCTTATAATCTATTATTAATTTGTTCTAATTTCTAAGCGACGTTTCTTTTCGATGTTTTTTGTAATATCTAAAAATCATTGCTACGTCCTGGATGGTTGATGTACAATATATTACATATATTTACATATAAATCATATCTAATAAAAAAAAAATGCAATTGAAATTTTATATTAACAGCAGTTAACCTATTAAATCTGCATAAAAGTTTTGTTTAAATTAATTTTTTTTTTTTTTCATTTTTTAAAACAGACTGTATATTACAAACTGAAGTTGCCAACACGTTTTAAAATTTATGATGTCTTTGTCAACTTGATAACATAACGCGTTCAAGTGGAAACCCACTTTAAATAAGAAATTCCATGACAAAACAAATATTTCACTGTAATATTGACAACAAATGTTGTGGAAAGCAGCCATTCGACATTGCTTGAAAAAGCGTTAAAACACATGAAAATTCACATTCACATAAAATAATATCTTGTGAGCATAAGTTTTTATGTGCGTACGATGATTTAGTTGTTACATTGTTAGCTTTTATATGTTGTGTAAAATCTCGATCGTGATTCATTCTCATAGTATGAATAAAATATACATATACACATAGCTCACACTATTGCATGCGGGTGCTTTGTGGGAAGAGGAATTTTTTCTATAACTATCAATATTAGAATATAGAATTAATAAAGATTAAAACATTTAAATTGTATATATACGTTTCATCGGCATAAAATAAACTAGGAGATACTGTCAAATATCAAGTCTTAATGGAAAGTTTGAATCACATAACACAAATGAATTTGTTTTGAAGAAAATAAAGAAAAAATATCTTTAAACTTACTGATGTTCATGTTCTGTAGGTGGATTTATTTTAAGTTCTTGCACTTTATCAAAATACCCTTTCCACATTTGTTCTTCGTCCATTTTTGTTTCAAAACCGGTTGGAACGTCAAATTCGTGTTCACTCTAATCTCTAAGACAGCTCAGAATAGACTGAAAAAAAACCTGATGTAAATAAGTTTTTCTTAAACTGATGATTAATGATACACATACTTAAATTCATTTGCAGCCATACGTCATGTAATTTATAAATAATAATTACTCGATTCTGGTCAAATTTTTTTTGTTTCTAAATTAACTTATGGAAAAATTTATCTTTTATGTGTGTATTTACTTTGAGCTGGTGCTAAAAGAATTACTTAGAATATACATATGTACGTACATATGTAAATATATTATATTACGTATATACGTACAGTAACTTCTAACTTAAAACATTTAACTTTAAAATTAAATTTTTCGATAATACGAGAGATACTAATTCTAGGTTCTAATAATGTTAATACAATAAAAATCCTTCCTCTCAAATCCATAAATAAAAAAAAAATACAACAGATTTCACAGCCTATTTCTTCAATACCTTTAAAACAATTTTTTTGTTTAAACGTGCTAACCCAATTAAAAGTTATTAAATACAGTTACTTAAATTCTGTAAATGTACACATATAATCTCCAAACTTATTTCATGGAGATGAAACATTGAACATAAAAATAATAAATTTATTTTCCAAAGTCGCTTTACACATCTGTTTATTATACCATGTACACTTTTGAAAAATTGGTAAAAGAGGGTACTAAATCAGTGCAAATGTATGTAACAGACAGAAGGAAGCGTCTAAGGCCCCATAAAGTATATATATTCTTGATCAGGAAGAGTAGTCGAGTCGATTAAGCCCTGTATGAACGCGCAGATCCCTGAGACTATAAGAACTAGAGACACCAACTTTGGCACGTAGTTTACTGTACACTGCACAGATTGTGTGTTATGTACATTTTTGATACCTCCCCTCAAATAAAATTCGAATAACTTGCACAATTTTGAAGCTATAGATTTTAAATTATCTATGTTACAACCATGTTACAACCACATGTGCGGTTATCTATCTTTACGGCGATAAATTGTCTTCATGTACTAGCACTAAGCATTTGATTTGACCTTTATATTAAACTGATCCACAATCCATTGAGCTCACTACCAAGGTAGTCCATCGACCAAGCGTGCTAGAACTACTACTTAAGCGCTAACACCATGCGCCACCGTTTCAATTAATGGAAACTGATGTCCTTAGTGAAGTCGACAGGTGTGAATTCGTACGGCAGCGCAATTAGAGAATTTTCTATTAGTAGATGGCGTGCTGTTATGGATGAATGCCGCTACCACCAAGTGATGCCAGAGGTTTAGTCACCTGGTCCTGCCACGATAACTGGTTATCGTATCAAGGACTTTTCGAGCTGGAGCTTGTTCATCCATACGAGCGACTTGACCCAGCCAGCGAAGTCTCTTAATGTGTATTTGCTTGACCACATCAATGTCGTCATACAGCTGATACAACTTGTCGTTCCATCTGATGCGATAAGCACCGCTAACGCTTATCGAACCCAAGATTTTTCGGAGAATTTTTCTCTCAAGCACTCCAAGAGCACCTGTGAGTGTCAGTTTTGTCTGGCGAGAGAGGACTCTGCTATTCATTTGTCTACAAAGTCCAAAGTAGCACCGGTTGGCAAGCGTGATTCTCTGTTTAATCTCTAGACTGATATTGCTGTCGTCGGTCATGGTGGAGCTAAAATATATGAACTCTTTGACAGACTCAAAGCTATATCTTCCTGCCATCAATTGGGAGTCACGTATTTTCCACGTTAACAAGAAACCCTACTTTAGCTGATTCCCGTTCTATAAATCCAATAGCTCCCCTAACGTCTCACTTTTTACCATCTAACGGAAGTTGAGACATCCAAGAGATGTCAAGGGGAGGTAGTGCGTCGACTGGAAGATAGAAAAACAAGGATCATGTTGGATCGTAGTTAAATATAATACAATCAGACACTTTACCTTGTCTTCTATCCCCCATCCTTTATCCTTTGAAGGCATAGTTTGACAAAATATGATTTGCTAGAGAGTAAAAGTGAAAACTTTGCGTCATATGCCATCGGTGCGTTAAGTAATCGCTCACCAACACTAAGAAATTTCAAATTTACTCCATTTGATATGTGAATGAACGGATATAAACGTTGAAGATTTGGGGAAGCAATTTTGATTTTTCTAATTTTTATATTTTGTCCTTTAATTCCCGCTTTGGATTATTTGTATCAACTTAAGATGCTATCTTCAACTTCCTGGCTGAGAGGTGGCTGGACTTATAACTGCTGTTGTGACAAAAGCGCAATACATATGCCATGACTCGCAATGACTTGTTAAAAGAAGAACATATTTCAATCAAAGACAGAATTGCGTGGTGCTCTTTTGTTTCTACTATATGCAGGGCTACTTTCCGTTTGTCTTTAGACCTTTGAATTTCCGTTGACAATTGAAAATGAAGAACACTTGGTCACTCAGTGGAGTGCCTTAGCAGAAAATCAGGTCCGGTAAGCCAGAATGAATGTATCAATCAAGTCTACGTCTCCGCTACGAGAAACCAAATCTGTTAACGCTCTCCAATGAAATTTGTTGAACAAAGGTGCTATTTGCGATCATAGTGTTGCTAACAAATGCGCTGAACTTAACTCAAGACGATGAAATGACTTTGCCTTCAATTGATACCTGATAATTTTGCCATCACTAGTGCCCTCGTATATGCAACATCTATAAGCGTGACTGGAAACATCCACAAAACCGTGATTCTAAACTGTTCACGGATATCACAGATAGCGGGGAATAGATATTTTATAAAGTTATTCCAAGTGGTATGTAGAACCATAGGAATTGCTTCATCCCAATCTATTTTCTTCCGCTATAAGTCTTGAAGCAAGATTTCGCTCTTGTGAATAAAGGACACAACAACCCTAACGGATCAAACAGATCAGATGCGGCCGAAAACATGTTTCGCTTTGTAAGTTGTAATACTTCATATATTTTATCTAAATTGTAATGAAACGAATTCATTTGAGGATTCCATCTCATTCCCAATGTTGTAATTGTAAGACTTCTCTTTACTAATGTATGATAACAACCCTGAACGATTTATTGGCCACTTGGCCAGCTCATATCCACCAGCATGTAGAACCTCATGAACTTGTTGACGAATATTTTGAAATTCTTTCAGTCTATCAGCTCCTGTAAGCATATCATCGAGCTAAAAGTCACTTCTTACTACTTAGTATGCGGTGGGATGAGACTGAGCATACATAAATATTTTCAAGTTCAAATAAACAACAAATTCTAGGAAGGGGGCGGAAGGTGTTCCATATGTTTCAGTGCTCAATAAATATGTAGGTAATTGTTAAAATAGACTTTCTTTTGATATGTCAGCGGTTAACGCATATTTATGCATTCGAAATTTTATAAGGTTGAAGTATAACTCCCTCTGAATGATAGCACCCACCATTAGTGTCTCCTTTAGTGAGACGGAGTTCGAAGTCTTGCTTGAAGCATCGAACATAACTCGCAATTTAGTGGTGGTAATGTAATAATACTTGTCTGGAGGAGTATAAGTGACTAGTGACATATTCCCCAATTGGAGGTATTCTTTCATTATACATTTTTCGTTGTACAGTATCTTTTAGTAACTTGCGCTCTAACGCAAGGAACCGACATTTAGCGGATTCGAATGATGAACATAATATAGTCGGATTTCTTTTAAAGGACAATTTTATTTCAAACCGACAGAAATTGAGTCGTACGGTGTTGGTTTTAAATTTGCGTTCGCATGCGATTTGTTCAGCTGTGTGCACAGCCTTCGACAATAATAGTGTGTGTTCCATATCCCCAAAAAACGTTCAACAAGTGAGTCGAAACAACATTGCTCGCATGTACGGCTTGAGTTGCCGGATGCAACTATTTGCCCGATATAACCCAACCTATCTTTCACCTTTAGCAGCGGTAGCAAGTATGACCTAATCATTACAATTGACGTGGGCATCATAGGTATCTGCCTGAGCTATATACCGAACCAAATTTTGAGTTTCTGGTTTCATACCTATGCAGCAGAGAATGATGTGGTTTTGAGATCAAAGACTTGCTTTGATACTTCATGCAAGTCGTCTCGGTCTTTAGGTAATTGATTCATAAATGCTTCTTCTTTTCGAAATTAAACCTTTGTATGACAGGGAGATCACTAGCAAACGAATATCGTGTGCTTCCTCTATTTAAAACAATTTTGGGCTTTGGTTTGCTCTTTATAGCCCCAAATATTAGAAATTTTGAATGAGTTGCGTTCCGTATTCAGCCCACGATGGAAGATTGTTATACTCTAATCTTCTCTTCATAACGAAGTTTTGTTGCATAATCAACTATTGAAAGCGCTAACTGAATTAGAATGGCATTTGTTATTTCTTTGTCACCGCTAAGGGATTTCAATGCCAAATAGAATGTACTTGTTTTGTAAATAAGTGAACGTAGCCTGCCGTCGTTGGCTTAACAACGTTGGCTTGGGGTTAGCTTTCTGTGCCTCTTTTGTAAATGTTGCTGGTTTTATTTTCTTATCCTTTTACTCTTCAATTTAATTTTTTTCTTCTACGGTTTCCAAATAAATTATGGTTGAGAAATAGGTAAGCAAAAGTTTAGGTTCAGCCTGAATGGTTTTCCTTTGATCAATTTATTCTAATTTTATCAGTTTTTATCGATTTTTGAGGAAGAGAAAGGGGTATCAAAAATTGGCATAATACAGAATTTGCCCATTATTTATTTATTATTCAAGTGGGGAATAATGTACCGCAACCAACATGATCTATTTTACCCCCTACTGAGACTACAGCTCATTCCTAAGCCCTTCTTGACGATTTTTACCGGTCTTATATTTGTAATATCACTAGCCTGAAGAATATACCCATTGAGGATACTATATATTTCTGTACCTAGGGCAGTGCAGTACGTTAGGATATGGATTGATGGTCGCAAATCTGCAGTTTCCTGTGCTTAAAATTCCTATATTATAAAGTTGACTTTTTAGCCTACAGTGACCGGTAAGTAGACCCGTAACTAGTTTAAATGAGTTCTTACCCATTGCTATGAGTTGCTTAAATCTTTTGAGATTATAGCTTCCTAATGGTTCTTTAGCTTACCACTAGCCTAGAATGTCGCTCCAAATGTCCTGCCTCATAACTGTTGCTTCTTGATTAATATGTAATCTGAAGCTGTGTTTGCCGATGCCACAGAATGGTTCCGGTCCAGTAAAACACTGTTCCGCTTCCCTTTTTGAGTTAGCGGCAGCTTCGTTTCCAAGTATGTCCCTATGACCTGGAATCCATCTAAGGGTCAACCTATTATTCCTCCCCAGGTTATCTAACTTGGTTCTGACCCCTAGAACCAGTTTCGAGCTAATCTTCAATTTACTTAGCGCATTTAGTGCGCCCTGACTTTTTGATAGGATGGCTATGTCCCTAGAATTGCGTTGTAAATTAAAATCAGCACATCTTCAGATGGCACATATTTCTGCTTGGAATATGCCAGTGGACTTGCCAAGGGACTCAGGAAACTTGATTCGGGGGCCAACCACCCCAAGGCCAGTGCCTTGGTTTGTTAGTGTACCATTTAATTGTGTCATTTTTAATAGGATGAACCCTTGATAACGAGATACAGTCCCTTTTTCTGCAAAGGTGAACTTCAAAGTGCCGTTCAAAATTGTAATCGGTTGTCATTTTGACCTTAGTTGTCTTTATCTCTTTTTTTGGAATTGTGCAATTACGTTCTCTTAGAGTTGAAAGAGTCCTAGATTTTCTTTGGAGCTGGACTGTTTGATGGAGCGGCATAAGCTTCATCCATGGCCGTTGTTGGACAGGTGCGCATCACTCCCGTCATACAAGTGCAGCACTGTAGAATGTTTTTCGTAGTTAACAGCCATATTCTGGCTCCCCACACAATGGATCCATATGTGAGCATTGGTCTGATAATCATTAGATATAGCCAACGAATAATGTTGGCGGATGTTCCATATAACTTCCTATCTATACTGCGGCATGTAAACAGTGCTCTCGGATGGTAATCGGCGCAATCCCTAGTTAAAAATTCTGAAAAGAGTAGGACTCTTATGGTCATACATTAACTTGGAGCTTTTGGTATACAGGCCTTTGATTCCGTGGATAAACCACGGTTCCTGTACTAGGGCTAGCCCGTGATGGCATTTGATGTACATTCTTACTAGGACGGCCGAGGCCGCCTAATTGTGATGGAGTCCACCATCTTATAATGCACGCTCCTCTTCTAATGGCGAATAGGGCCTTGGAGTGCCCACATCGCCGCTGCCCGTCAGAGTGATATCGGCCGCTTCTTCCATTTCACCTAGGAGCTCCAGAGAGAGCTCTTGACAAGACATTGGCTCAACTTCATCAAAGTCCATTGGATCCACTAGGTCCAGTGATGCAACCGCTATGGCCGCTTTTCCAGGTTATGCGTGTGCCTGTGATTCCCCGCTATTTGCCTTCTTTGGCTTCCTCAACCCGTGCACAGGGATTTTACCAAACTGGAACGCTAACTGCCCTTCTAGTTCCAGGATGACCGCTCACATGGCAGTGTTATGCGACGGATGTGCTGGCCAGGGTGGTCTACCAAGAGGCGCTCCTCGTAGCGTCTTGCGACACTAGTCGCAGGGATGTTCTGCGGGTGTTTTAAAATTATTATTATTATTATTTTTCATGTTCCCACGAGTAGCGGATCCGTAACAGTAAGCAGGAGAAATGGAAAATACTTTGCACTGACGTGAACATCGACCCATGGGGACTGGGATATAAGATCGTGATGAAGAAACTTCGATCTAAGAACACATCACCAGACATAGAGGAGCAACAAATGGATCATATTGTAAACACACTGTTCCCAC
>JBAMCO010000243.1:0-12491 GCA_037075125.1 Hirtodrosophila caputudis | reverse complement strand
ATACCAGCTATAAGCTATGGATTCACTTTCAAGTATATTCTTGCTGGAGTTTTGGATTAAATATTACCCCTATGAGTAAATAGGTTGTAATCCGTCGTAGTTAGGTCTTACCACTCAACCAACATTTAAAATACTTTACCAATTAGCTGAAATTAAAGAAACCAAGGCTTTCAAACTTATAGTTAATTGAAACAAAGTTTTGTAATTTGTATTCTTCAACATATTAAAAATATCCATATATTAATATTGTATATATAGTATATATATATTCACATTACAATTGCACAAAGAATGAAAAGTAAAAGGAGGCGAAGAGAAAGAATTTTTAACAAATTGGCTTACAAAGTTTATAGACAAATTGCGCTTAAGTACGGAAACAAATGGAATTTTCGAGTTTAGTGCCTAAAACTTTGTATACACGAATCCAAAGGAACCCAAAGAAAATTCTATCAGAAACTAAACACATTCATCAGTCTATATGTACATATATATATATATATATATATGTGTGTGTATGTGTGTTGGCGTGTGTATATATATATATATAGATTGTGTTGTAGGGATCTACAGATGTCCTTGCATGGGATCGCGCAAATAAACAGGACTAGTGAACGATTTGCCCTGTACCAAACGGGTGAGATTCTCGCCAGCGTAACTAACAAATGGTGAAATCTCACAAATATCACCATGCACCATACCCCCGGCATTTTCAATATATTTACGGTGCAAACGATGTAGATCGGCGCGTGCGGTACTGGGGCAATCCTTGCCAGCGGTATCTGCATTCTTGAGCGCACTAAATTCCTCGTCTCGTGGCACTTCCATGGCCACAAACTTTTCGGCAAACTCAAAGACATCAAAGACAAATTTTTCAATTTTAATGCCATTTGGTTTGTCGGGCGTCAAACGTTTACCGGAATTGTCCACAAACGGTATCTTCTTCTTGGCCACATGCAGTTTCAGTTCCCGCTCATAAGTGCTGCCAATTTTGTGCAGAAAATCGGCAGTGAAGAAATGATTGCAAATATTGCCAGCGCTGAATGTTAAACGTCCATCCGAATTGCGCATTTCGGCGGTCTTCGCTGAGATTTCACTATACTCCACAACCTGATTCTTGCCATCAACAATGGCCACGACACCGACAGCCTCATTGGGTGCCGATTTCTCTACCACTTTGGCGGCACAATCTGCCTGCTCCTGCACGCAATAGCCAATGAATACGGGATCGGCCACCTTTATCAGTATATTATCAACACTATGCGCATGCAAGTAGAGTACGCCACGTCGTCGCATATCCTCCAAAACGCCCGAACGTTCCATAGCACGATAGATGCCGCCATTGCCATCAGGTGAGCGTGAAATGCGATGCTTATCGTCCAATATGATGCGTCCATCGTAGTCAAAGCATGGCAACGAGCCCTGCTCAAACAGCAGCACATGCTCCTCACGCAGTCCAAAATAATTGTTGGCCTCAAAGTAAGCCAATGTTGGTTGCCTTGTATGCTCCGATGTCATAATGTACCAGGTAATATGACCGCGTTTGCCAGTCGTTTCCTCCGCCAACTGTTCCAGCTTCAGTATACGTTCCGCCTGTATGCGAAAGAGAGTTTTACGCGATTGCAGACCAACATCATACATGCCCTTGGGCTGATCAAAGCCCAGTCGTGTGCCTGTGAGAATGAAAGTGGCAAAATGTAATCAAAATTTTAATTATTATTATATTATTAATTGGAAAAGAATTATGAGATATTAGTTTAATTCCGTAGATCTTATAGGTAAATCTATTAGAATAGAAGCTTTGATTATCGTCTAACGAATTCAGAATCTAAATTTATTATTATTTTGAATTTTTGTAGTATTTAAAAATCTCTCAATAGATTGCCTAGCAATTTTTAATGAATAAAAAATTTAACAACAAATCTTCTGGCCCAAATCGGTACTCAATTTGGCCTAATATTGCAGTACCTTATATGCTACTAACTAATAAGTAGCGCATTCGAAGTGTATCCGGCCGCCTCTGCAATTCATGCGCGCCACTGCACGTTGCGGTGTTTAACCCCAAGTGCGGCGGCCGCTGGATAGCTGGACAAGCATAATTTAAATATTAATTAGCATTATTGTTGGCTATGAAGATGTTTATAAACATTTTGTTTGCAGCTTATGGTTATTTTTCTTGCTATTTTAAATATTCATAGTTTAAACTGATGTATATTAATAATATATTGATTTATTTGAAGCTAACGTGTTTTTTTCTTCTTTTGCTCTGACGTACTGCATGCCCAGCCGGTTGGCCTTAAAAACTTGTTTCATTTAACTTGGCTACGGTTTCGCTTTCAATAAGCAATTCTTTTTTTTTTTTTGGCTCTGTTGGAACTCTTGTGGCTATTTAGCATTTAAAACTTGCCATAAGGTCATAAAGCCCTGTTCACTACCGGTTTTTAATTATTAACTGGTGTGCTAAACGCTGCTCTGACAGCCACAGCAATGCTGAAAGTTATCGTTATCGATAGCTTCAGTGACAGTTGACAACGTGCCGCCCACACTACGCTGTACCGTTATGCAGTACGTTACGTGCAAGTCATACGTAAAACGTAACAGCCAATCAAATGACAAAAGCTCAACGTTTTTTACATATATATAATTTTGCTGTTGTTGTTGTTGTTTAACTTTTAAGGCAATTACGTGATTTCGCTTGTGGCGAGCCAAAACAAAAAATAAATAAAACAAACGAATAAACGGGAAATGTCAAATGCCGCCGCGCGCAAGCTAAAAATGCGAATAACCAGTAAAAAAAAGAAAGGCAAAAAGATAAAAAACAACAACAACAGCAAACGGCAAACAGTGAAGCAGTGATCAAAGCTGGCCATAAGAATGGCTTTAAAATTGTTGTTGCACTGCCAGCTGCTGCCTCCAGAGTGGAGTGGAGTGGAGTGGCGTGGTCTGATGTGGTGTGGCGTGTCTTGCACACTGAATTACAAATTACAAGCAACAACAACAACAGCAACTACAACAATGCCACTGCATGAGTGGGCAGCTGACTGTGTGTGTGTGTGTGTGTGTTTTCGAGTGTATGTGTGTGTGTGCGATTGTATTTACGTATTGGTTTGATGGAGCATTTTTTTTATACTCAAGCTAATTAGCTGTTTACCAGAGCTGCAATTTATAGTTTCATTAAATGAATTAGTTCAATTGTTTATTGTTCATACATGAACTATTAAAAACCCAGATATATTAGAGTACAGATTAAGGAAAAGTTTGCTAAAAGCCAAAGTAAGATTGACACTATTTAATTTTTGGCTATATCTATCTATCTTTAAGTTGTTTAAATGAATAGAGAGAAAAGTTTTTATCAAACGAAATTGATTAAATCTAATATTCAAGCTATAACTATATAGATATAGAGGAACCAACTCATACATCGACAACGGACAAAGCACTTCTTCGTCTACAGGTTTCATTCGGATGTTTTCATTAATAATATATCAAATTTACCATTTGAATAATTGGAAAATGCCAATTTAAAACTCTTTATAGGAATAAGCTACCTATGTTTAATTTTCAAATAAAAATCAACTATAATTAACAACTGCACAAATCAAAAGCTACACAGGCAAAAACATGTCCCACATTATTCATAAATTTACCAGTTCAATTGAACAAGCTATTCAAATGAACTGCTTCTTTGGGAAGCAGCTCAACTCTAATTATTTATTCACGCGCTACATACAATGCAACTTACAAGTCTGCATCGTTTTCACGTTTGCAAATACTAAAATATTTATAATTTTTATAATAATATTTTGTTGTTTGCATTTTGTTTATTGCAACTCAAGGCAATTGCAAGCGGAAATTGTTAAAAATAACCAAAGCTCCTATTAGACATGAGTGCAAAAAAAAAAACAAAAACTTTTCTCTTCTGTAGTTCTGTATCTTTTTTTTCTATCTATTGCGTTGAGGGCAAAACAACAGATGTTTTATCAAGCGTTCGTACACAAAAGATACTGATACAGATACGTATCTAACATATCAAAATTATTCCGTTAATTGGTGTCTGTTGTCAAGAATAAGAACTTTTCTATAGAAATATATCATTAACACGGAATACTGCTCTAATGTCTAATGTTTCTAATGATATTTTAAACTGCAACAGTTTTGTTTAAACTTCAAATTGTTCATACACATGTTGCTTTACGCAGAATACAACAATATGTATATATATATATACGTATTTATATATATATGTATGTATATAGATAAGGGAAATAGATATCAGCTTGATTATACTACTCACAATCAACGCGTGAGTATCTTTCTATAGATAATTCGCCTATCTATACACTATCTTTACTAATCTAACAAATATCCTGGTAAAGTTTTCCCTAAATATTAATAAACTTAATTTTTTGTTTCTTAAGTGGTGTAAAACATATTACTTACCTTGTCCACCTGCCATAAGCAGCACAGCGACGTGGCTCTTGCTGATTTGTTGCAGTCCCTCTTCTCGGTATGCATTCAATTTATCCTCTGAAGTCCGGGCTATGGATAGGATTTGGTCATCGGGTATCGGCTGCAGACGATCGTCGAGCTTAATGCCATTCTCGTTCATTGAAATGGTGGCCCGATCAAAATACTGTTTGATCTCATCCAAACTGATGTCATAAATGTCACGCTCCAGTTCGGCGCGTTCGTCCGGTGTGAGATCCGGCCAAAACTTAAGTAAATGCTCCTGTCCCACCTGGGCGAGACGTGTGTGCAACACTTGGTAATCTGTCATTGTTGTTAGCGTTGATCTATTCGCTGTGTGTGTTGGAGTGTGTAAAAATGTAGAAGAATGTAGAAAACGAATAATTAGCTAAGAATGTGTTGATTTTGTTAATGAAAGTAGCATGTACTACTTTTTACTGTTGTTGTTCTTTTTTCTTGTTTTTGTTTTTGTCTTGTCTTATTTGTTTAGCACGATAAATTGCTTGTATTTCTCTTCTTCGTTTTATTTGTGATAATAACAAAAAGGCAAAGCCAACAATCACACGAACCGTTATACGTGGTAACCAAGGCACAACTGAGCCCCAATCGATCGCCCTCGGTGGTTTTTCTTGCTCACAAAAATGTGGAGCTAACTGACGTTCGCTTACGTTGACGTTGACGTTGGCGTTGGCGTTGGCGTCAACAGCAACAGCGACAGCAACGTTAACGTTAACGCTGCTACTTGAATGGCAGTCGCGCATGTGTGTAAACAATCATAAGCATGTGTGTGTCTATGTGTATTTTGACGTGTCTGCAGGCATATAACAAATACACACATATATATATATTAACATGATCGGCAAAGCACTGCCCCATATACTCGTATACTACATACTATATAGTGTGAGTATTATACATAAGGGTGCGCAAGAAATATAAAATATGGATCGATCGTTCGATTGTAGCAGCTATATCAGATAGAAATTATGGACAATTAATTATAAATAAAATATTGTCAATTTAGTTTAGCGCATAATTAAATTTAAATATGTAGAATAAAGTTTTTTGTTATACAAAATTGAACCTATTGATTGAACATTGCTATAGCAGTTATTAGATATAATTAACTTTTCTTATAATGTACTATAATATTATTTATATAATCTGAATGTATTGTAGTTCATTCTAAATATTAATAAATAACTATCTAACTGTCTAACTAGATATATATTTTATAATATGGTAATTGTTTTACTTTTAAAATTATTTATTTTGTCAAACTATTTTGTGATATTAACTAAATTTTATTTTATTATACAACTATGTTTTTAACATAATTAAAATTGTACTTTTTAATTTTAGCAGTTTTTTAATTATTGTATTAACTTTATAAAATTCATTAAATTTTATTAAATCAGTGGTGAAAATATTTTTTATATGGAAATTTTTGTATAGAAAATATTTTTTATTTGGAAATTTTTTGTAAAAACGAAATATTTTTTTTTTTTTTACTTTTAAACAGCATTTAAGTACTGTAAATTTTAATTTTATATTTATTTTTTCTAAGTTTATCTATCTAAAACTTTTCCTCATTCTTGTCTGATCCGACTAAAAATGATTTGAGAATTTCTATATTTAATTTTTAAATAATTAATTTAATATATTTGTTATTAAAACAATTGTTCAGTATTTGATTGTCAATTTATTTATGTGTAAATTCCTATGCCGCTAAAGATCTCTCTGCTTTAACTCTATATTTAATTTATATATCTAGAAAAGTTGTATTAAATAATCTTTATTTATGCCAGACTTATTACAAATGCAAAACCAAACGGCCCTGAGTATTGGCGCCATTGAAAGTAAAAGCTGTTGTTGGCTGTAAGACAAAGACAAAGAACCAGAAGTACTTTAGGGCGCTACCGATACCCCAGTATTAGCCCAGTTCCAGTTCCAAGTTCCAGTTTAACGTAAAAACAAGTTTCGTTAAATGCAAAATAGTTTATGGGTTAGTATTGAATATAGGGGAGCAGTATTAAATATGCATGGGCGCAGTTGCCAGGGGCTGCTAGGAATTGTAAGTTGTTAAAAAATTATCATTTGTTGCTATTTGCTGTTTTGATTTTTATCATATGCTTTAATTTAGGTAAGTCCCTCTAAAACCTCTCGTTATGTCAAAAAATCCATTAAGTCTTTAAAATAAATTGTTTTTATTATTAGGTTATTAAAAGAACCAAACGATAAGTAGTTTAAATCTTGGAGGGCAAGTTGTTCCGTTGTTGAATAATATCATGTTTGTTGAGAAGATTTATATAGATGTAGGTGAAATATACTATTGCCTATAACTTAACGCTTCGTTTGGCTCTCAGCCTGGTAGCTGTCACCCCTTGCTGGAAATCTAACTACGCCCTTGCGTATGGCATTTACGCAAAACAGTCCAAGAATGGAACGGAGGCCGGTTTGTTTGGTTTTTGTATTTGTTTTTTTATTTTTGCTTTTGTTCATATTATATAGTTAAATATGTATTTTGCCACGAAGCTGACGCTAAATGTGCACTGCATTTCACGCAGCCACTCACACACACACACACGCACACACATCAGCCACACCCATACATACTGAGCGCGCTCGTCAGTAAAAACGAAACAACTATGAATATT
Organism: Hirtodrosophila caputudis; assembly: GCA_037075125.1. Classification (NCBI taxonomy): domain Eukaryota; kingdom Metazoa; phylum Arthropoda; class Insecta; order Diptera; family Drosophilidae; genus Hirtodrosophila; species Hirtodrosophila caputudis. The sequence goes on along the minus strand of JBAMCO010000243.1, from coordinate 5,370 downwards.
AATATAATATCAGACCCCGGCCTTCGTAGCCCGCAAGAACCGAGCACAATAAGTTTTTGCACACAGTCAGAAGCCGAACACGTACCGTAGTTACAATCTGCTGTTGCGAGAGCCTATTTGTTTGCTAACATTATGATGCAATTAGTATTAATTAAATATAATAACAATAATTAAACATACAATCGAATAAACGCATACTTTTAAAAATATTTATGTAAAATTAATATATGCAAAAGGTCAATTTCTTTAAATTCCCAAAGTTATAATACTAAATTTTTAAGTTTTTGTATAGTAAATAAATTTTGTGCTCGTGCTCTTTGCGGCGGGGTCTGAGCTACACACACACACACACTCACACATATCCAAGCATGCAATGATAACAAGAGAATTTGTTTATTATATGGCGCTCCGGGTATCGCCCGCCAAGTACTTTTTCCGCTTAATTCGCCTTATCTGTGCTTATTTTTATTTTCTTTAATTTTTTCGCATTTTTGGTTCCGCTTGATTTATACTTTTTGTCTTATCAGAAGTTTTGAACTTACAGCTTCGTTGAAGTTGGCCATTTGTGTAATTTTGTTGCACATTGTATCTGTTGCTGTTGTTGTTGTTGTTGTCGTTGCGACCCATATCTGTTTGGAATTTACATGAGCACCCGTTATTTATGTCAGCGTTTTCCCAGTATTTCACATACACTATGTATCAACTCCACAGTTTAACCATTGGCGTTATTAGGGGGTTGTTGGCATTATTACGCTTTGCTTGTTGCCGTTACCGCGTTTTTTTTAGCAATTACAAAATTAATTAATCAAGGCGTTGAAGTGGCAAGCACACAAATTAAACTTAAATAATAAATACAATCTGAACGCGACGGCCGAAAGCCCCAATGCGAATCCAATTGGAGAATCGATATTAGTGCAGAGCAATGCGATACCTGTGACTTGTCACGATATTTTTAAGTAGCAACTTACACATTCTGGGTATTCGTGATAAGCATTGTTTAGTTGATTTTATATTTGATGGATAATATTAATATTATTTAAGGCATTTAAAACTAATTAAAAATAATAATAAATTTATAACATATATAATAGTATTTTTTATTAAAAATTTATGAAATATATATTTGTTAGGTTAGATTGAACCGGTTAATAATTTTGATGGTTGTACAAAATGACCAAATTGATCACTGAGTGTTGCTGAATACTCCCTTTTTTGTTGTATAATTCATAACTATTTATACTAATTTTTTATTAAGTATTTAAATTTTAATTCTAAACTTTAAACTTTATATTGTTTTGGTCTATCAATATAGAAACTTTTGTTTTGGTATTTTGTATTTAACCATTAAAAAATACTGCTTAAAGTGTGACCAAACTAAAAAAATATTTGCAATAAAATTTGTACTGCGAAATTTGGCGCGCACAAATATATAAACTCATAGAAGCACCTTGAAAAATAGCGAGATGTCTATTGGTAAAATAAAAAACAAAGTCTTGATTATTTGTTTTTGGGCTTTTAAATATATTTACAGTAAATGTTATAAACTAAATAAAGCATTTTTGTTTTTCATTTTTCATTTTTCTCAATACACTACAACAGAAATGATGCATATTTACTACAATACGCGCTATTTTCATTGATGGAAGGTTTCTTGCTTCGTTTAGAAGAGAGGGGTGGAACAGAGGAGCAGCTTAGCTTATAAGAAAACCACACGTCGTTTATTAGATTTAAGCAGACGCAGACGACACATATTAAATACAGTTAAGAAAGAGGCGCACTTGTTGCAGTTAAACACAGAAAATATTAATCATTAGCAGACAATTTAAATATCTAAAAAAAATTTAAATATGAAATTAGAAAAAAAGGAATAAACTGTCTAGGTTCTCTCATCATCCAAATTGATAAGCGTTGCATCCGCTCCTGTTCCTGTTCCTGTTCCCGTTGTTCCTGCCACTAATTGCTCATCCTTGGGCGGTGGCGCTGGCATTGGTATTGCAATGGTGCTCATCGTACTGATCATTCGTGGCTCAGCGCGCGCTGTTGTAATTGGTAATTGCTGTGCACTGCTACTGCTTGACTTTAGAAAATCAGGCTGCGGTGCCTGTGCTGCGCCAGCCCCAGCCCCATGACTGTGACTATGTCCAGCGGCATGACTATGACTATGTCCATGTCCAGCGCCATGATTATGACTATGACTGTGCTTATGCTGCTGGTGATGATGGTGTTGATGTTGCTGATGATGTTGCAGCTGTTGTTGCTGTGGAAACGATTTGGGCAGCTGTGTGTGCCGCGTTGAATCCGTGGCCTTAAGGCGTTCGCTTAGCGCTTTTAACGCAATTTGTCTATATATATTAATAAAAATATAGGTACAAATTATATAAGATAGAAACATGATATATTATTTACCGTCTACGTTCAATATCATTTGGATCCACGCCTGGCATTTGCACAGAGATCGAAGATAAGCTTGCTGTTGATACTGTGCGCAATGGTGTGGGCGTTTTAACCACGCCCGCACGCAAACAGCATTTATATATGGGATTTACTAAAATGCTGATAAACGGCTGTGTTACATTCGGAAAGAAGCTGACAAATGTGAAGCTCTCTGAACTGTCGCCACGTCCATTCGGATGATGTTGATAAAAACGCAAGTATATCCATGAAACTATAGCACCTGAGGCAAACATGGCCGGATAGGTACCGTCTAGCATGCCAATAGCCCAGCCAATAATAGCAAAAATAAGCACTGTAAGTGGTACGTTACTGAAAATGCAAAAAAAAAATTATTATATTATATTATTAAGCTATATAAACACCAATTGTTTAGTGAAGCAACCTGATATGCCCTAAACTAATTAGAAGACTAACAGTGAGAAGGATATGTCTTCGAACTTATAAAGTACATATTCTTGATCATAACAACGAGTTAAGTCTATATGGTATTGTTCGTCTATCCCTCTTATTATTGAAGATACTACATATATCAGAATTAGCAGGATCGGACCACTATACCTTATATTATTACCTAGTATTATGCTCTGAACAATTTCGCAAAGTTTGTACAAATTGCACTACTATATCTTATACTAGCTGTCCATAAGAACAATATAGAAATAAAATTGTTTTCTATGAAAGTCTATGTATTGCACAATCTGAAAACCTAATCAGATTAAAATAAGACAACTTTATCTGTCAATATATATATATAGTATATAGCTTCGACACATAATACATACCGATTGGTTAAGCGTCCGTAGCGTGTCTTAAAGATTAAATGATCGGGCATAATTTGACGAACGGCAACACATATGCCTGCCACATAACCGGCCAAACCATGGATGTGCACATCAAATAATATGGTTGGATTTTTGGTAATCATATAATAGAATAGATAATAAATTGTTGTTAGCAGCGAAACGCCAAAATTGCTTAATGCAAAAAATTTGAACATTTCGAATTGTCCCCAAAGTGGTTCCAGCATTTTGCCGCATAATCCAACGGTAACAACATCGACAATCACCTCCCACCAGTGCAGCTCGATGAAACAGAATGTAAACGCAGTCCATATCCAAAATTTGCCATTTGGCAATAAATATCCAGGCGTAACGCTTAACAGTAAAACGGCCGTCTCCGAAAATGATAATAAATAACCAAATGTTGTTACCAAACAGATGAGCGTTATTACTGGTGATGTATTATGCAGCAATGCGGTTAGCTGCTGCTTTAAATACGGCACATTTCGTGTTAGTGGAGCTGACATGGCAAATTCAGCTCCAATTTTGATTCCCACTCCAGATGATGATGTTGTTGTTGTTTTGTTTGTATATCGGGCAATGGTTTCTTGCTCAAATGTCGCGTGCCGCTGATAAACATACACGTTGATATTGCTTTTGCGTTAATACGCATTAGTGTGTGTATGTGTGTGCGTTGCGTTTTATCTATTTTTTTGTCGTTTAAATAGTTTTCAAATTGCTTATTTTATTCATGACAAAACTTTTCTATTTTCTTGTTGTTTTTTATTGTTTTCCCAGAGTTGCAAATACGAAATTCGTCTATTTATCGTCTAGTATATCCGTGCCTAAAATTGAGCTAAAAATGTCCGAATTTAGGACATTTTCTGTCGCCGACCAGTGTTGTTGTCCAATTTACGCGCGTACGGGGGCGCCATAAAAAATGTACGGGACCAATCACGCCCCGTGATTAGTAATTAGTTCACAATAATACAGTAATAATTTAATAATTGTATTTTGTGCGGGCGTATTCGACACACGAAAAATACTATTTCAGTATTTTTATCATAACCTTTATTATCATCATTATTGGCTATGATACCATTAAATAATATGAATACATATATATATATATATATATATATATATAATAATAATTAAAAAAAAAAACAAAATTATTAAACAATTTTGAAATATGCAAATTGAAATGAAAATGTTTGTAATTTTCATACTGTAGGCCTTAATTTGTTCATACTTACATATATGACGAAAACATAAAATTTATAGCGGAAACTTATTATTATTATTCATTGACCAAATTATTAAAGCAACCACAACGTAAAACCGATGAAAATTTTATTAAAAAATAAATATTGTAAACTGATTTTAAATATTGTATAAGAAAATTTTCTTAAAAATAAAAGCTATCAAAAATCAAAACAAATGTGTCTTTTAATTTTTGTGGATTTTCAGGTTGCTCTGCCAAATTAAAAAGGATAATTGAAGGACATGCGTTTTCGAGCTCACAGGCTCCGAAACTATCGATCTGCATTCAAGGATTTTCAAAACTTTTTTCTTTTTTTCTACCTCATCCAACATATTTACTTTTTTTAATTTTAAATAGCTCAAATTAATTAAATTATAATTTTAAAATTCAAATTACGACAACTTACATGTAAAAAATTACTTAAAATCTAAAATGTGCTATTCAGCTGTCGCAAAAAATATGCATGCGTTTTTGTCTCTTTCCACAGAAAGAAATAAAACAAATATCGGAAAATTTCCAATGCGAAATTTTTTTCTTAGAATAAATAGAATTATAGAAAAATCGAATACAAAAAGAATGAACATAATACATGTTCAAAGTTCTGAGATATTTGGGTTTAAACTGTAGAGTTAGGGGGTGTGCTATTCAGCTGTCGCGCAGTGTATATCTTTCTTATGTTATACGTTAGTTTATTAGCGTTTATCTTTAAGAATGCTTTCCGTAATGACTCTGTGGTTAACTAAGCTTAATTAAACTGACTATGAAATTAAAGTATCAAATTTTTAATAATTCTTTCTTGTTTTTAATGGCCAGCATAAAATTGAATGGATGAATAATATCTTTAGAATTAATATACATAAATTATTAATAGAA
>JBAMCO010000237.1:0-10319 GCA_037075125.1 Hirtodrosophila caputudis | reverse complement strand
TCGAGCATTTCGTCAAACAACAGCCAAAAACAACAGCTTAATAAAGGCATAAAGTTAAGGTGGCAACGATAAGATATAAATTATCATATTTAGCGATTTTAACGATGCCAAAAGTAGACTAAATATACATAACTTGCCATATTTTCTTTATTCATATTCACTTATAGCTATATTTTAGGGAATTTAAGGCAACTTTATTGTGTTTATTGCATTTCTTATTTACAATTTCATTATTTAAAGTGTTTAGTGTTTAGTTGTGGCTCTGTAATTGATGATGATTGCTGTTCAATCAATCAACCAGTCGTCGCCAGTCTGGAGCATATTTCATTTGCATAGCTAGAGCAGATACTCTGTTAAGGGTTTATATAGGGTATATGCAGAGCTGCACAACCCAATCAAAGTTCAGTTATTGATTTAAAAGTCAGTGTAACAAATGTTCAATATAATCTAATCTATTAATAATTTGCTTTAAAGGTCATAGAGTATAACACAGTTGGGAGCTGTCCAGCCCAATCGCTGCGAACTCCCCCTCCACCCACCACCCACACATAGACAATATTATCCCATGCATATGAATGGTAATTATCATATGGCGATTAGATCGCATTGATAAGTGCGAGAAATGCCAAAACCCCCCACCCCCTACGCCAACCACCCACCCACACTCTCTGTCTCTCTCTCGCTCGCTCGCTCTGCTCTAGCTAATCAAGAATGTTTTAGTTGCTGTTGTCGTTATCGTTCGTCGACGTCGCTGCCAGCGTCGCAGCTTGCTGTGTCTGTCTTATCGATATTTTTATTTTTTTTTTTATATTTTAGCTCTAAAAAATAGCGCTTATGTGAATTATTTTTTGCTATTTGCCGCCCGCTTTAACTAAAAGCTAAAAGCCGAGAAGAAAACAAACAAAATTGTTGCTGTTGCTGTTGTTTTTGGTGTATTTTTGAAAATATTTTATTGCTGCCAACGTCGCTGTTGCTGCGCTGTTGGCGTCGTCGTCGCCATTTTTGGATTTTGTGCGCCGCATTTTGTAAAAATCAGTTTTCGGTTTGAATTCAGTAAACAAAAACTTGTCGCCGGCGCGAGACGCGAGAAAAAAGTACAAAAAAAAAGAGAGAAAAAAATTATAGAAAAATACCAAAAAAAAAAAAAAATTTGTGGCTGTGGCTGTTGTTGTTGTTGTTATGGCTTTGCTATTTGTTTAAACAATTTGCTATAATTCAAGTTGAATGCACGCACGCAAAAGATACAGAAAATAAAGTCTGCCGCCGTATTTGTATCTTGTAGCTTGTATCTTTTTTAAAGTGAGACACCGAACGATGACGTGTGTGAATGATTGTTGTTGTTGTGGTTGTTGTTGTAGTTGTTGTTGTTGCTGCTGCTGTGTTGCTGTTGCTGTGCGCCGCCCTGACCTTGTTACTGTCTTTTGTACTTTTATCTGTGCGTATCGAGAGATTGGTTCTTCTGTCTATTTGATTTTGTACTTTCGACAACGACAAAGACGCAGACACAGGGACACACACATACACAAACACACGCACACACACACACACAGACGCGCAACGTGGCGCATTTGAAACTATCAGATACAGCTACAGATACACAAGCTGTAGCTTTGTGTCTATGTATTTGGATACAACGTAACGCACACATTATTTAAATATATTATCTAAAAATAGCAACAACAGCAGCAGAAAATAACAAAAATCAACAAACATACACACACACACATACACACACACACATACACACACACACATACACACACACACACAGACAGCGCAACAACGAAATAATACAACAATAAAAAAACGCTACGAATTGTGGTTAAGGAATCCAAAGAAATAAAACAACAAAAAATCTGTTTAACTTTTTGCCAATTCATTTAGTTTTCTTACTGGCTTTTTGTTTATTTTATTATTATTGCATTTTCCATTTTATTAACAATTGTTTTGCATTCCACAAATTGTACCAACTATTTAAAAACAAAACATTAAAAGTGGCACAAGTTGTGGAGTCACGTGTAACTAGTTGTGGCAGTTAAAGGGTCTATTTGATTTGGAAGCTATGAATGAAGAGTATTAAATAGGGCTGCTTGTATATTGCTATATATTCTAGTAAATTCCAATATCTTTCTGAAAACTTTGAATGCTTCTTGCTTCTTAAGCTTTTGTGTATATAGAACGATTCCTAGAATATTATATGTATAACTTTTTAATGAAATCAAGTAATTTTTAATAGATTCTTATTAAACATTAAGAGTAAAATTAAATTCTTTATAGGAACTTGTATTTTTTAGCTGATTTAAAGCTTTTTGTTTATAGAAAAAGATTCCCAGAAGAAGATATACAGTAGTATATATGCTACCTGATACCATTCATGATCTAATATGTTTCTTTTTAAACATAAAATTTTCCAAGTATACATTCTTCTTCATTCTTCTTTATGATTTTTAGTTGCTAATAAAACTTTTCTTTCAAATGGCAAATAAAATATTTCCAAATTTCAGTTGGTTCTTAAAGCACAAACAATAATTTTTCAGTAAATTTTTATATAAATTTCGTAAGTTTTCTTATAGTCAAACTTTTGTCTACACAATAACCATAAATTTGTCAGTTTTATAGTGTTCCCAAGTTGAGCTTTTTTTTTTATAAAGATTTTTACAATTTTACTGTAAACTATTTGTTATTAGATAATGCAAAAGTGTGTCAAGTTCAGAAGCCAAAAAATATTTCAGATATGCGGAAATTCAATATGCAAACAGTTGATAATATATATATACTTATATATAGCTAAAAGCTACAGAAATATATATAGGTAAAATCTATACAAATATATATATATATATATATATATATATATATATAGCAAATATCTATAGAAATAGCCAGTTAATAGGAAATATTTTAGTTATATACAATATATAACTAAAGATATAGGGTATATCAAACGTTTGTAGACAGATAGATGTCAAATTTGTAGTTGTATGAAGAAGACACTACATAAAACTGAATTATATGGCTTAGATATGCATTATATTATATTATATACAGATATACATATATTATATATTATTTTTATATACAAAGCATTGATTAAGAGTGCCTAATATTTTCTATATAGCTTATAAAAACAGTTACAGATCTAGTATATACTTTTTGCCATATTTTGTAAACTATTGAAGATATAATGCGGAAATTTGGTATGCAGACAGTTGATAACAAATATATAGACATACCAGCAACTATTGGAACATAAAGCCTCCTAAATCAACAATAAAAACTTTAAAGAAATCTGCTAAATACACAAAAGCTAAACAGAGTTGTTCTGCAACATTTTGTAGCTGATTGTTTGATTGGTGTGGCAACTCTTCTTCTATTTGTTCTTATGCGTTGAGATTAAGTCATTTGTTAATATTTATTTTTAGTCAACATGTTTAGCAGCGCCGCTTGATTAATTGCAAAATAGATGTTGCTGCGCACACAGCTCTCTTTTGTGTCGCTCTCTCTCCCGCTCTCTCTGAGACTTTCTCTCTCTGGTGTAGGCTCGCTCAGATTTAGCTCAGTATCTTTTGGATATTATTTTGCTATATAAAAATAATGCTAAATATAATGAAAACATTAGTTGTTGCCATTTGGCACGACGCTAAACAAGTTCCAGTCGCGTTCAACAAATACTACAAATTATAAATAAATAAATACACAATTTATATACAGATATATATATATATATATATATATATATATAGATGTGTATGTATATGTTTACATATATATTTATACAATTTTACAATTGCTCAATATACACGGATTTATTCGTTCGCTGTTGATTCGTTCAAGTGCATGTTTCGCATTCGTTTTGGATATTGTCTCACAGTTATTTAGATACAACTATATATATATATATATATATATTTGTTTTTTGTTTAATTTATTTTGTACTCAATTGGCGTAGCTCAGCCGAAAACAAAACACAAAAAATTTAATGCAAAATTCGCAGCGTTTTTTCTGTTGTTGTTGCTGTTGTTTCTTAGTTGTTGCTCGACGGGTTGCAAAATTCGTTTTGTTTTGTGCTGATTGAATAATAATTAAAGATTATCTTTATATAACAGTTAGCAGACAGGGCGTGGCATTACACAAAACAAACAAAAAAATCCAAAATACTATAATAAACCATCATTTTGTGCAATGAATTTGCACAAAAATTATTAAAAAAAAAAAATAAAGAAATACAAACAAACAAACAAACAGCCATTGATTTCCAATACAAACAAACGCGTAATTGTGCCAAAAATAGCGCTAAAAAAAATCGCATAAAATATTTTGTTAATACTATATATAAAAATCCGTTACTGTTGTTTGTGCGTGACATTTGGTGTTCACATTGAATTGTTTAAACATGCTCAAATATCCGCGCACCTCCTCATCCACCTCATCGGGCTACTTTGATGACGACGAGACCCTAATGAATCCCTATCAAACGCCACCAGCCTCGCCCCAATTTGTGCCACAACATCTAGAGCGTCATATGGTGCGAATGTTCAGCACCGAAGAGTAAGTAAAATGGAGCGAGAGAAATCTTACAAATAGAAGTAAAAAAGTCATTCAAAAATCTGGCAAATAATGTTTAATATAATAAATAATTTATGATAATCAGTAAACTTAGTTTTGCAGTTCACAATTTTGTTAAATTTATGTATTTCCAGTAAAAATTATCAACAATTGTTGAGTTGACAATATCAAAACACATTCTGACACGTGCCGTCAGCTATACGAACTATTTTTTGAGTTTATATAAAAAAAAACTACTATGTGAAGTGGGGCTGAGATAGCCCTCGTCACATTCATATTAACAGACATTATTTAGTATTATTATTAGTATAAACGCACGATGCGTATTCATTGTTATTTAGTATTTACATAAAATTAACTTGGCACGCTTAGGAAAGGATGCCAGATCGCATCAAGGCAAGCGGAGGGGGACACACACTTCACTTGTGACCGCGACGCGTAAGTGTGTAGTTGAGTCGAAGGCGACTAAAGAATAGATAAAAGTTCGTGGAGAAAAGAAATAAAAAGACCATCGGGAAACAAAGAAGAAAAGATATTAGAGTTTGATATATGAAAACTGGCCCGCCGCACACACCTCAGAGTCTCAGAGTAAATTACAAATTTCTTGTAAACAGCCCTGGACAGACTGAGATCTATACTCCGGCTGGAAACATCTTTACAACTAGATGTCAATTTAACAAAGAAAATTTTATTAAATTTATAATATTTAGTGCAGACTTTAGCTGCAATTGTAGCTAAAACTTTAGCTGCAGTTGTAGCTAAAACTTTAGCTGCAGTTGTAGCTAAAACTTTAGCTGCATTTATAGCTAGTTTTATATATATATAAATCCCACAAAGTCCTTGCACAAATCTTATCTATAGTTTATGTATTTAGCTTAATACTTGTTTAGCAGAAATTAGCTTTTTAAAGCAAAATATAAATATCTTTAAACAAGAATATATATACTTTATGGGGTCTTAGACGCATCCTTCTGCCTGTTACCTACATTTGAACTGTTTTAGTATCCCCTTTTCGCCATTTTTCAAATTTGTACAGGGTGTAAAAATCGTTAAGCTAGTTAAGTGACAAACTAGCTGAACTTTGTTAATTAAATATATATATTTATATATTATTTATTGTTTTTAATTATTATTATATTTTAATTAGCTAAAGTTAAAGTTAATTAAGTTTAATTAAGTATCATTATATTTTTATAAGCTAATTCTAAAGTTTAAAGCAAAGCTTATGGAACCAAACTATATTTAAAGACTTGTTAGTAGATCTAGATTAATAGAGAATTTTATAGATTAAGTAAGCTTAAGTTGCGACTGCCTTGTTTCAGAAAAAAGTCTAAAAAAAGATCGATAGCAGGTCAATATATTTGCTGCAATTTCTGCTATGGATATATTATATAATGCATTAAATAAAGCCGCAACTAATCTATAAAATTCTTTATCAATAAGTTTTATATAATGCATTATATATAATATATCCATAGAAGAAATTGCAGCAGAGAAATTGACCTGCTATCGATCTCTTTTAACAGAAATAGTTCACAGTTAACAGCAATAGTTCTATTAATATATAATATTATTCAGATAATCTGCTAGGTAAACCACACAATTAACTGTTATAAAAGGCAATTTAATTATAGAACTTCTAAATAAATCTTATTGCAACTGTAATGAGCAGAGGAAAGCATTAGAAAACTCGATAATAACCATATAAATAGGTTAATTCGTTAATTCTATGAGGGTTTTTTATAGGGTTTTTCTTTTGCCACAAAACTTTGCTTAAATGCAAATTAAATCTGCCATTGCGGCATTTAAATATGCCGCTAAAAACTTTTCAAATAAGGCCTATATTATCACTTTGCTCTGGTTTGTGTTTAAGTTTAAGTTTTTTTTTTGGGTTTCATTAACTTAACTTACTGACCTGAAAAAGCGCTAAAACAAAACCTGTTGCAATTGTTGTGTTCTAAAATAAGAAGAAAATAAAAACTTTTTTATTTCAAAATCATTTTCCAAGTAATTTGCATAATAAATTCGAATATTATACAAAATCTTGAAAATAAAAAAAGCAGCAAAAACTCGATTCAACATTTTTTAATACAAAAAAAAAAAATGTGCAAAAATGCAAATATTATAATATCAGAACAGCGAAGAAAACGCGCTGAAAAATCAATTAAGCAGCAAGTAGAGTGCCAAAAGGCAGCATAATTGACTATAGTATACCCTGTAAGCAGCAGCACAGAGCAAATTTGGTGTCTTCAGCGCTTATAGCACCTGAAAACAGACAGTTATAGAGGGCTATATATGCCTATAGAGTTATACCTGTTACATATCTGTTCACACTTCGATTACACCCTTTCAAATACAGGCTATAGAGTGTAAAAAGCAAGCAAGAAATATCAAGAAATTATATAGCTTTATAACTTTTGTGTTTCGTTTTGTTTTTTTCTCTTCTTTGTTTGTAATAGCAAAATGCAACTGCAAATGCTGCCTCTCCCTCTCGCTCTTCCTCTCTCTATTACTTGCACTCTCACCCTTACTCTCTGCTGCCCCCCTGCTGGCTGTCGTCGTCTGCCTTCAACATGTGGGTGGCGTGTGTGTTTGTTTTAAAAGCCACGCGCGCACACTTAAACCCCCCACAGCCCCCCTCCCACTTGTGCATTACACCACAACACTCTTCGGCTGGTAGATGGTTTTGAATAGAGGATTCCGTTGTTGTTGTTGTTGTTGTGTGTTGATTGTTAGGTCATACTATAGAGTTGTGTTGTTGTTGTTGTTCTTATCGCAATGCATTAATATTGCACATTTGAACTGTGCTATAAACGGATTTGTGAGCATTTGCAGTCAGTGCTGGAATTATTATTGAATATTATTATGGCTATCGATAGGTTTTGTTCATATCAAATGCAATTCAGTTAAGGAAGTTTAATGGAATATATACATATATATAGATATAATATATCCACTTCAGATATTGTAATTCCTCAGCCTATAAGTAAACCCCTTCTATTCTTGCTCAATCTACAAATGGGCGCCAAGTTCTTAGAACTCACGAAATTAACATAAACATAAATCTGAAGTATTTGAAGGCTTTTAGCATTGTTTACATTAATTTTAGACATGCCAAAATGTTGTATACTTTTTGTTGTAATTTTTAATGCTATCTTGAAGTTTAATTAACATAAAAATTACTCAAGTTGCGATTGTGTGCTGGTAGAATTATGTTTATGGGTATTACGACTCTCCGAGCACATAGTGGCAGAGTATTGATAGGCAGGTAATGTTGGCATAACTGATATCTAAGGCTTTTTCATATGCTTTCAGAAACCTGCAACTGCTTGAAAGTTGCATTTCCTCCCCGCACTCAATTTGGCCATATTCCAGCTCTGCTCAGTCTGGCAACGCTTGCCACAGTCTGGCAACGCCCTTTTAAATAATTATCTCTGCGCTCTGTGTGCTCTGTGCTGTGACTTTATTCCACATTTCAGTTTGGCCCACTGGCACGCAACTTGAAAATAACTTAACTCTCGTGTTGTACACAGACAGACTACAGCTACTTACCGCAACTGCCGCACCTCTTCCTCCCCCTCCCAGCCATTCCCACAGTCAGCTAACAATGCGCGGCAATTAGGTAACATGGCCAAGAGTTGTCTGTCTGCTGAGCATTTTCATGTATAAATTTTACTTATTTTTTTGTACATTTTATCAATGAACTGCCTTGAACTGGCATAAGATGGCGACGTAGTCTCTAACGCCTGCCCCCACCCTGCCACCACCCCCTGCGTCAGCTGTTTACCTTTGCCAATCGAAATATATGCCTTGAGACAGAGAACTTTACCCAAAGGCAAGTAAAAAGAACAACAACAACAACAACTACAAATAACACAGCAATGAACAATTTCAACAATTTGCATACCCTGTAATTATGAGCGTAGACTGAAAGGGCTACTATGTGTATAGTTGGCTGGAAAGGGAGATTTTTCCACTTGATGTAAGCAAACTTTTAAGCTGCACTTGCGTATATACAGGGTATCTTTTAGTCCTTATCTTTGTACAGTTCAAAAGTTTGCTATGTTTTTTTGTTGTACGTAGTTTTATGTCAACGTCTCCAATTTGCAGTCCAAAAGGTAAATGGACGACGACGCTGCGTCAAAGGGGGGCATGCCACGACCTTTGACCTTTTCGTGCCACAGGCTTTTAACTTGAGTTGTGTCTCATTGTTGCTGTTGTTGGTTGTTGTGGATTTGAACTGCCATCCAACGGATGATTAGTGTGCGCTCAAACGGAAAAGCAGCGTGAAAACGCACACACATGTTCGCTCGTTCCTTACTTGTGCCGAAAATTATAGGAAACAGACGCTGCCCGTATGAATTTTAGAGTTTGAGCAACAGAGTGGGGTCTATTAATACTATATATGTTATTGATTATTATTTATTTTTAATCGATAAGCGCTTATTCGGCATATATAAGTAGATTTACACAAGAGGGAACTGTACCTATTTAACTCCCCATTCTCCCGCTCAATAGCTGCAATAATTTATGAAATCCTTAGTAAATCTACTTTTATATGCAATCTGTAAGCACCCCCTTAATACCCCTTAATTTTTATCAGCATCTTTGTTTTTAGCAGAGACCCAAAAGCAAACTTATAGTAGAAAAACAGCTACACACAGCTGGCAGAAAATAAAAAACAATTTTCATGGTCAATTCAATTTGCATGTACTAAGCACAACACTATATAGTATATATACGTATATATATATATATTTACATTCATCTATGTATTCACAGTCTATATAAAGAACACAGATGTTTGTGTTTTCCATAGGCCTGCATATTTATTTTATTTATTTTTTTGTTTGCTATATATATATATATATATATATATAACGTATAATATTTAACATTTTTATTTGTTTGTTTATGTCGAAAATTAACTTGGCCAGAAAAAAAATTTATTGTGTATTTTTTTTGTTTCTGGTGTGAGTAGCATTCGAAATTAATTAGCATTAAAATCAGACGAAATTTATGTCTGTTTACTTGTTTCGATTTTGTACTACAGGATGCAAATGGTTTGTGTACAAAAGCATGTATGAAATACCCTGTATTTATTGGTTTTTTATAAGGGGAAGGCGCAGTATGTAGGCTCAAGACAGAAACTGCAGCAAAGTGTGGACAATAATTTGCTAGTTAGATATGGGAGTATAAGTTGAACTATAGCTAAACTTTTATTAAACTTGCCTTGTTTTTATGTATATATTCTCAAGATCATTTATAAAAATAACTGATCAATATATATATATATATATTTTGTCTAATTGCCTATAAGGTTTTTTTTAAAAAAAGTTTCTCTCAACAATGCTGCAGACTATTGAAGTTTGCCTTTGACTCATATTCAATTAGAAAACACAGAAATCTAGCAGAATTTAACTTCAAACCATCTTAAGATAATATTTTTATTATTTCTTAGCATTTCCAGAGTATCTGCTAAACAAGCTTTTAACCTTTAAATTGCTGTTGACCTTGCTAATGGTTAACCACGTGTGTCTGATTCGCATTAATCGACCACATGGCCCCCAAGGGTTGGCATAAGGCAACCAGCCGACCCACCCCCAAATATACCGTCTATATACACACACACACACACACTACATACTTACTAACTTCGTATTACAGCAAATCTGATGCGGCTAACAACATTTTAGCATTAAAAGTAAACGGCGAAATTTTTATTGTGGCTCGATTTATGATTTATGCATACC
>JBAMCO010000236.1:1312-12651 GCA_037075125.1 Hirtodrosophila caputudis | reverse complement strand
ACCATGCAAAAGTTCAACAGCCAATCGCATTTGAGCGTACATTTTAGAATATTTTTGCATGTATGTTGTGTGCATATGCACTATCTGCTGGATATTTTGCTGCAGGGCGCCTGGTACGATCGGAGCCCAACGAAAATTGTTTATTTCTTGGTTTAATGTCTGCACGCATGAAACACCCTTTACCAATAATAATTATATTCTCAACGTGAACCACGATAGTGGTGATGTTATCGTTTGGGGCTGTTTGGCAGCGAATGGACCACAAGGTCTACCTACAAATATTAAAAGATAATTTAAAGGAAAACGCCAAGATATTGGGACTAGTAAAGGACTTTTGCTTCCAGAATGACAATGATCCCAAACACACGGCGCACAATATGAAGCTTTGGTTGCTGTACAACATAAAAAATCAGCTCCAATCACCACTCAAGTCTCCAGATCTGAACCCCAGAGCATATTTATGGGATCATCTGGAGCGCAGGATACGTCTTCGGATAATAGCATCAATGGACATGCTGAAGAATGTTATAATGGCGGAATGGCAATCTATTCAGGCGAATGCTATCAGGATATTGATATTTTCAATGTCAAAAAAAATATTAAAAGTAACTAAAAGGATGGAAAACCCAACCTCATATTAAATTTTTGGATTTTCTTTTGAAAAAGTGTTTTTTTTTTAAATTTTATGGGGTGTACGCATACTTTTCTTGTCCAAAATCTGTGAATTTTTTTGTTATTTATTTTTAAAAAAAAGTTTTATATTTAGGTTATTGGAAACATACTACAGTTATAAATACATAATTAATATAAAAAAAAAAAATCAAATTGATATCTTTAATACATGTAACTATCATTTTTAAGCCGTTGAACTTACACATAGTAGGTGTACGCATACTTTTTCTGGCATGTGTAAATGTCGCGTTTAAAAATCATATAAAAGTTAGTTGTATATTTTATTTATTTTTTATTTTTAATTCACAACATATTATTATTTATTAAACATATTCAACGTTAACTTGCTAATTTAATATGCGTAAAATATTATTATTATGAATGCCAGTGCCACCTCAGCTCGTACTGCTACCACTGCAACTCGTGCTGGTGCCACCGCCGCTCGCGCTGGTGCCACCGCCGCTCGTCCTGGTGCCGCCTCAGCTGGTGCCACCGCAGCTCGTGCTGGTGCCACCTCAGCTTGTGCTGGTGCCACCTCAATTTGTGCTGGTGCCACCTCAGCTTGTGCCGGTGCCACCTCAGCTTGTGCAGTTACCATCGCAGCTTGTGCTGGTGCCACCGCCGCTCGTCCTGGTGCCGTAGCTAGTTCTGGTACTTCTAACTCCAGTACGGTTGCTCATCCATGCCACCGTCTAAGCCATTCAATGATGTGCTCAAAGTTATAGTATTTTATTAGTTGCACTTGGGGAAAACTCTTTCTTTTATTTAAATTTTAAAATTTCGACTGCGGTTCGCTTTGCTTCGTTGTTTCGTTGCTCTGCTGTTACCAAACTGACTTCCACTGCCTTTTAAAGCCCCGACCAGCCATACCCTTTCGCGAAGCAGGTAGAATGCTTTAACCTGCCTAGCATTATTATGTCATTAGTTTTATGACGCGACAGTTGCACGCATAAACCAAATCGTGTGTCGCACTTCCTGCAAAGAGTTGCAATTATTAGGTAGGCCGCAATAAAAAATGCCGAACCACACATAAATCTCGCTTGCAATTTTTGACAACATACATATGCAAAACTATGCAGGAAACAAAAATTTTCTGGAAATTTGATTAGAAATGTCAAGGTAATTTCCCAAATTACTGCAGCTGTTGTTAAACTGAACCCAAACCAATTGCAATCTTCAATTCCCTGAAAAATCGCCAACATTTTTCAGACTAAAACAATAATTAATAATAATTTAAAATGATTATAATTTTATTGGTTAAAAAGTTATATTTGTTTAGATAGATAAACTGATAGAAGTAACTAACAGTTCTCACCGCACAATAGAGACATTGATCGGCTTTTGTCGCTGATATAATTAGGATATAGGATTGACTATAAATTCATACTATTGCAATACGATTGCTATATCTTTGCCTCCAATACTTGCCACACTACACCACTATAAGCAACCACACTCAGAAATGTTTGTCTTTCGTTTAGACATGATCAAGCTATGTTTATATATGTATAGAGCCAAGCATTCATTTATTGCCGATTTATATCATTCGTTTCATTTTCCTTTTTCTTTGGCACATGAGTCCACACGAACCCACAGGTCCCACCGACAAAACCCGAATGTGATCTGTCGCATAAGAAATGGACTAAGACACATTCTAGTCTGGGATAGGGCATCTATATCTCTTATGTTGGTGGATAGACGTTAAATTCGAGTTAGTACAAACATAAATTGTGGTGGCTAGTCGATTTTCTATCGATAATTTAAAACTAAATTATAAAAACCATTTGGTATATCGATTTACTTTTTATTTATTTATTTTTGGCAGTATGCAATACTGCACATTCACATTGATGCGTTAACCAACACTTAAGCAATACAAGCGCAGCAAAAAATATTTTGCAATACACAAGAAATTCAATAAATTTTAATGTAGCTTAGTATTAAATTAAGCTTACAATGGGCTATGATGTCAATAGATTTCAGGGCGAGGTGGATGAGGAGCTAACATGCCCCATATGTTCTGGTGTACTGGAGGATCCATTGCAGGTTTGTGTTAACAACAAAAATTCAATTTTTTTCAATTTAGAGCTATTATAATTTATTTTCTAGGCGGTCATGTGCGAGCATGCCTTCTGTCGCGGCTGTATAAACGAATGGCTTACACGTCAGCCCACGTGTCCAGTGGATCGCAATGCTTTAACAACCGCCAATTTACGTGCTGTGCCGCGCATATTGCGCAACTTGTTGTCCAGGTAAGTCGCCCTCACACAATTTACATTATTAAATAACGACTGCAATTGACACGTGCTTTTTATAGACTATCAATTACCTGTGACAATGCACCGTATGGTTGCACAGCTGTACTTAAATTAGATGCATATAATTCACATTTAGAGGAATGTGTCCACAATCCCAAGCGTCCGTTTCCTTGTGAAAAAGGCTGTGGTTTTGATATACCCAAGGATGAGTTAAAAGATCACAATTGCGTGTGTGAACTGCGCACGTTAATTGTCAAGCAAACGGAGCAAATGGGTCAACTAAAGACGGAGATAACGGATCAACAATTGACCATTAATGAGCTAAAGCGTGAGCTACAGCTTTTCAAAGATTTTATGCGTGCAATGCGTGTCTCAAATCCGGCCATGCGAGCCATTGCCGATCAAATGGAACGTGATGAGGTGATACGTTGGAGCAGCGCTTTGGCAAGAGCGCGTGTTACGCGCTGGGGTGGCATGATATCCACGCCTGATGATGCGCTACAGGTTAGTAGACTTCAAAAGCAATCAATGCCACTATATATGGTATCAAATTTTTTCCCGTTCACTAAAGCAAAATTTAATTGATATATTCCTTTCAAAACGTTACAGCTCATGATCAAGCGCGCATTGTCGGAATCTGGGTGCCCACCACATATTCTGGATAGTCTAATGGAGAACTGTCATGAGCGACGCTGGCCCCGAGGTCTCAGCTCTCTGGAAACGCGTCAGAACAATCGGCGTATCTACGATAATTATATCTGCCGGCGTATACCAGGTGAGTGTTGTGTTCAAATTATTATGAAAGCAATCGAACTGACTAATTAAAGGCTTTGTTGTTGCAGGTAAACAAGCAGTACTTGTGCTAAGCTGTGACAATGTCCATATGGCTGAGGATGTTATGGTGGAGCCTGGGTTGGTAATGATCTTTGCCCATGGTATCGAATAAATATTGACGCGCTGTAGCTAGCACATTCAACTACATAGTAAGATACTAAATACTAAATGTATATCAAACAGTGCTCAGTTTTATTGTTTCCTTGACCTAATTTATAAGTTTAAACCTATTCTTAAAAAAAAATTTATATATTCATTTATCACCTTATATATATTCATTTTAGCCTTAAGCCTTAAGAAAAAAAAAACCATTCAAGCGCCTCATGACAACTTTCAAGTTGTACCAATCAAATTTATACAATATTTTGTTTTTATATTCAGCTAGTACATTATGTATGTGCATATTCCATTTACAAATACACATAGTAAACATAATTTTTATTAATTGAGCGATCTCAGCAAACAAATTTTGTTATTGTTCACTTAAATGCGCAAGATGCATTATATGTATGTCTTTTAATTATTTGTCTTTTTTATTTAAGGAACGTATAATATTTACTTAATTATAAATTTACTTATGGAGAATAAAAAATGAATTGAATTTTATTTGTATAACCTTTTTGTACCTAATTTAATTAAATTTGAAATTTAACTTTTGAATATTACGGATTCAGCTATGAACACTGCCAACGATGAGAAAAGCTGCAATAAAGACTTAAACTAACTCTGGTAATCACCAACATCGACAAACAACAAGAATATATAGACAACATTTAAGACAATTTTAAATTAATAAATCGAAATAAGATTTTCATAGAATCAGTAAGAAAAAGTAAGTTTAATAACTAGTAGTATTACAAATTGTTGTAACAAATGAAAGTTTTGTGTTGAAAAATGCTGAAATCAGTACTTAACACAACTCTTAGCATTATTTTTATATAAAATTAATTTAAAACAGTAATCACAGTGATCAAAGCTTAATACACAACGTTGAACTGAAATTTGGCATTGAAGCAACGCAATCGCTTGAAAAAGTTCATTGGGTAGCACCACTTGATCTCTTGCTATGGAACGCTCCCTTCCAACCCACACCAGAAACGTACACTCAAGTGTTCTGGGCCATCATCTGTTCCCGAAAAGGAAATTCATTAAACGACACCTACAAAACAAATGAAACAACAGCAACAAAATCAAACTAGTTCCTGCATGAGCTTTGAGAAAACGGAAAACCGGTTTCGGCTTTTGTAGACTTGTTTTTATTTCTTTTTGTTTTTTTGCTATGGTATTATACAAAAATTGTTAAAAATCTTTTATGTCGCTGCTTTGTTTCGTTACATTTGCTAAAAAAATCGATTATGATATGCTGAAACTTTGTTTTTGATTAGAAAAATTTAAATATTTATAAACACAATTAGCACTTCTCAAAAAAAAACACACAGAGGGGCGCCCCCTGGCGTTTGAAAAGTGAGAGTTTTAGTTGAATAAACCGCAAGCATCGCGCGCAGTTTCCAACAGTCGTTTCTGGTGTTGCGTAGCCGTCGGACGTTTGCCCTGGCAGTGGTCTACAACCAAATCAATTAATAACAATGAATTTATCAATTTGTATGCTAATCTTGGCAAGCGTTTGCTTAACAGCGACGTCAGCAGCCCCGCAGCTAAGACAACGCAACGAGAAGCAGGTTCAGGAGGAATTGCGTAAGATTCGAAAGATTGAGATATTTTTAATTTTTTTGTATAACAATATATATTGAACAAGCAGCAGCTAAGGGTGCTACTATTGAGGAAGTGATTCTGGAATCAAATCTCCACATTAAGCCCAAAACAAGTCAGCCTGTAAGGCGCGTGCGTTCTGCCTTATCGGATTCTGTGATCTTTGCTGCGCACAAGCGTGTTAAGCGTCAGTTTGGAGGACGCCGTTCACAAGTAGGCACCAGTGCCGGTGCTGGACATACAAATTCCGGTGTAAATGTAGGCGCTGGTCCAAATGGTGGCACTGCCGATGCCAACGTGAATCTTGGTGAGCTAGGCCCCTTGGGACCCAATGGCTATAATCAGGAGCAAACGGCCTCAAATGGTGCAGCAAGTGGCAACTTCAACGACGGTTTTAATTCGGGCTCATCAGCGGCCAATGCACAGGCACAAGGCTTTCAGTCACAATCTGCCAATGGTTCATTTGGTGCATCCTCTGCCAGCACGGCCACACAAGCCCATAATAATAATCCCTTTGGCAGCAACAATTCAGCTGGCGCCTCACACAGTCAAGTGTTCAAACTGCCCAACGGCCAAACCATCAATTTTGCATCCACAAATTCTTTTGCCAACAATGGACTCGGTAACACTGCCAACAGTCGAGGTGGAGCTGTTTCTGTAAGCGGTTAGGATCATGACCTACTTAAACGTTGATATTCAATACTGGAAAACTTTGCATAGACAAATTTTAAATTATTTCGAACTTTCAATCTGGTAATTAATTTAACACTTTTAACAAAATTCTTCAGCATAAAATCCAGTTAAACTATAATTATAAAAAAAATAAATCTTAAACTAATGTATTTAACACGCCAGCATTAACATGTCTCAAAATATATATGAAATCGCTGTCATTTTAATAAATTGAGGTTTTATTGACTTATATTTGTTATTCCATCTTTAAGCTTAGTCTGTTCTTTTAATTTTTTGTGCTTCCTTAGTCTGATTCGCTTTCACTTTCTGATTGAAAATCGCCCACTTCTATAGAGAATCCATATTCCTGATCGCAGCCCAAGTAGGAATCGCTCATATAGTATAACGTATATTCGTGCTTGCCTGGACTGGGCGCTACGAAGTCTAACTTAACTTTGGCCTTTTGCTGTAGTGTCAGGCGTTTAATGGAGAGCAATGAATTTGTCTTGGGATCACCAATGACCACCCACCAACCCTCTTCACGTTTTTGCGGGAAGAATGGTGCAATAACCGGACCGGTTACCTCATCCTCACGTTCCAGTTGCACCACCACATTCACTGTCGAGCCAGAATTAATGCGATCTTTGTCAACTACCTCATAATTGAGTTCAATATTGGGATAACGATTACAGAAACGTGCCACATCGGCCATTTGTACGTCAGATAGCTGCAGTAGACGAGTGCGATCCTCATCTTCCAGCTCCATAATGTCGAAAACTGTTTCGATTTTCTGCAAATTAAAAAAAAATTGGTTAAATGCTGAAAAAACAATCTTTAGTATCAACATTACCTTTTCCGTACAGCGCTTGATAATCTCTGCATTAAAGTGCGGCAACTGTCGCAAATATGAATCCTTGCTCCACATCGCCTGGGTAACCATTTGAGCCAATTCCATGGCAGCCACAGCGGGCGATAACCAGCCATTGGAGCTCAACACATCTACACAAGCCTGAATCAAGCGTATGGCCTTACTTAAAATCTGCTCAGTGTCGCCCTGAAGCTCTGGGCCTAGCTGTAAACGCGACAAATGCGCCTGAAGCAGCAGGTTAGTTTTAATATGAGGATCATTAAATCTGAAAAAAAAATGGTCAGCTATTACTCTGGTTCCAATGGTTGATATAAGAAAAACTACTTACTTGGGAGCCGTTTCATTCGGTCCAGTCAGTTTGTTGGGCAGACGCTGAGAGAGCGTGCGTAGAACCTGCTCCTCATGATGCCTAACCACAACATCCTCATACTCTGCAGCTGATGATATGATCTCCAGCAAACCACGCACCTTGGTTTTGCTGTTCAACGATAAACTAAAGAGTTCTGTAAAGAAAAATTGTAAATAAAATTACATTTAGTTACAATTATATCAGATAAACTAAAACCCCTACCAATAGTTGTATAATTGATGTAATAATATGCAGCAATCATTCCCAAATTTAATGGTAATGTGTCCATATCATCTTCAACGCTTATGCATTTTGATTGTTCCAAATCGCTGAGCGTATTTTCCACTAGTTCTGAGAGATGATCGGACAGATGGCGATGCGTAACGCCCTGTAGATTGTAATAGTTGGGATTCTGTGTAAGTCTTCGATAAAGGAATGTCCATGTTAGATAATCGACGGCATCCTGTTTGTTTTCAATGGTTTTAGTGACCACCTCGGCATTAAAATGATCGTGCATCCGATGATCCAAATGGCTTTCAATTGGCAACGGTTCATTTATGAATTTTTTAAAGAAATCCTTTTTGGAGCTTTGACACATCAACACACACTTTGCATCGGCATCCTCATTAGGACGATTAGCGCGTCCAATCATTTGCAAGACATCTGTAATGGGATAATCCTCATACGAATGATTCTTGCCGTTGTAAAACTGTGTGTCCATGATGATGACAAGATGTGCCGAGATGCTCATGCCCCAGCATTGATTACGTGAAACAACAGCCAACTGCACTGCACCCGAATCAAAAAGTTGCTCGACCAGACGATGATCAGATGCAGACAAGCCCTCATGAAGATAAGCCACGCCCTGGGCGAGCGTTTCCTTGAGTGTCTTATCTGAAATTCGTTCAAGGAAACGTTGCATGGACTCCTCCTCGGCTAGAAAGAAGCGATTTGGCTGCATATCCGAGGCGGCATACG
The DNA here is from genome assembly GCA_037075125.1 of Hirtodrosophila caputudis. Lineage (NCBI taxonomy): Eukaryota > Metazoa > Arthropoda > Insecta > Diptera > Drosophilidae > Hirtodrosophila > Hirtodrosophila caputudis. Next base: position 4,310 of record JBAMCO010000236.1, on the reverse strand, counting down.
TCAATATATCAATGGCCGTTAGACGCGCCTGCTTTCGCGATGACACAAACACAATAACGGGCTTATGAGCACTATACTTAAGTATCGCATTGTAGACGGGCTTGGACATTGTAGCAATGCGTGTGGCATTATGAGTTACATTGAATCCCTGTATATGCAGCTCCAATGGAATGGGACGAACGCTTGGATGAAAATTAAAAGTAGCATTTGGATTACAACCCAGCCATTGAGCTACATCGCGTGCATCTGTAAGTGACGCGGACAGTGCCACAATTCTAATTTGCTTTTCAATTTGTGAGCTTATGTAACGCATACGAGAGCAGACAATCTCCATAACAGGACCCTCCTCGCCGCCCACCAGCTGCAGTTCATCAACAATAAATAAATTAATTTGCTGAACATTTTTACGTTGTTTCCAGCGACGTGATAATACATCCCATTTATCTGCTGTGGTTATCACCAGCTGTCCTTTGGCAATAAGTTTCAGATCCATGCCCGTTTCACCCGTTAACTTGACCACCTTAATGTCCAAAGCACCAAATTTGGCGTGCCAGTCAGCGAACACTAGATCAGCGAGCGCCTCTTGGGACACAAGATAAACACAACGCCCATCGCTGCTTTGGCTAAATAAACGCATAATAGCAAATTCTGCAATTGTCATTTTGCCAGATCCCGTGGGCGCACCAACAAACACATTCTCATCGCTATTGTAAACCGCATTAAAGACCTGCGTCTGTATGGGATTAAACTGATCAAATGATTGTTCATAGAATGCCTCAAATTTGGGCTGACGCAGTGCGCTTATGGGCAGTGGTTGTAAATCCAAAAGCTCCGTGGGTGGCATATTCTTTTCGGGCAATATGAGATGTCTGAAGGATACGGGCAGCTGTGTCTCAGCACCTATCCAGCGATCAGAGACAATGCGCAGAAAATAATGCGGCGGTAGCGGTTCGAAGAATGGCACAAAGAACTTTAACTGATGCTCATCTTGAGCATACTTTTGTTTAAGCAAAAAGAACTCATGATGTAGTATAAGTTCCGAGTCCACATCTTCAATTAAGACCCAAAAACCCTCAGACTGGCCGTGCACTTTCTCGTCCCATTGAAAATCAGGAGTTATTGTGAGCTCCACTCGCAACGTTGCTCTGGTTATGGGCTGTATATGAGTGGAAAGCTCCAGCTTGGGAAATTGATGCACAAACTTATGTATGGTCTTACCCAGCTTGGGAACACGTATCAGTTCGCCTAGTTCATGAGGTTCCAAATCATATAAACGTGCCCAAGGGAAATGTTTTTTCTCCAGCTTCTTAGCTATTTCATCAGGCATTTTCTTGAATTGACGCAACGGCGTCATAGATTGCCACATACGACGATCAATCATCTTGCACAACGTTAGCGTTTTATCTGCCAGCTGTGCCCAGCCACGTGTTAAGACAATCTCATAAATGGCACGCATAAGACGCGCAGCAGATTGTGTTATGAATACCATATCCGACATCAAGGCAAACCCTTCCAGCTTTAGTTGTGAGATGTACGCCTGTAGCAGTACATTTACTTTAGCAGTATGTTCATCAATGGATTCCTTGATGGGAATGGGTACACGTTCCATCAGCTTCTGCAACTCCAATTTCTCCTCTTCGCGCACTGCAATGTGACGAAATTCGGAAGATAACGAGAAAACACGGAATAGCTCAATTTCACTCAGAGTTTGCTTCAGCCACTGATTGTATGTAGACATTGTTTCGTGAGTTAAATAATAATGCGATGCAATGCGTCCCAGATCAGTGACTTGAAAGTGACCAGTTTTGCGATCAAAATTAATAAGGCCGCTGTGCTCAATGGCACAAGCAGCCGTATAGACCAGATCAGCACGATGTTGCTCTAGAAGAGGATCCGCTTTAATGGCATCATGTGAAACGCCATATAATGTCGGATTACGCAGCATACGTATATACAAGTAGGTATAACCGAGCCAATTAACTGCATCCTGCAGATGTTGTACCGTGCCTAGCACAATTTCAGCATTCAACATATCTGGCAGTTTGGAAATGAACTGCGATTCAATGGGCAACTGTTGATTTAGTAGCGACAAATAAAACTGCAGCTCACTGTGATTTGTAATAAGTATGCCTTCACCCTTGGTATCATACTGAGGACGACCTGCGCGTCCCAACATCTGCAGTACATCTAGGGCGCTCAACTCAACCCAGCGACCTTTCTCCGGATTATATACCTGTGTGCCTTTAATGATGACCGTATGAGCAGGCAAATTAACACCCCAAGCCAATGTGGCTGTTGATACCAAGACTTGAATGTGACGATCTGCAAATAGATCCTCCACTAGCGTACGATCCACGCGTGTCATGCCAGCATGATGTATAGCAAAACCATATGGTAGTAATTCCTTCAACTCTGTATTCTTCACTTGTTCGGCTTCAGTGCGAAGAACTTCCATGCTAGCTGAACCTTCCCGCAAAAAACTACCCAGTGTATCCTGCTCCAGGCACATGTCACGCACTGCGCGTGCCGTCTTGCCCGTTTCCTTGCGAGAGTGAACAAAGACCAGCACTTGATTGCGTCCAGCATGCTCCATTGTCTTTTCATATACAATCTCGTTCATTACCTATAATGGAAATTGTAACAATTATTGTGAAATATAGAGAATCAACACAGACTTTATATGCTCAGTGCTATAACCGATTGAAAATTACATTGCGCATTTACTTAAAGGCATAAGAGCATGCAACAATATTTATTGACTCACCTGGAAACGCTTCAATGCGTTCTTCGCCGTCACACCAATATATTGCTGTTCCAGGGCGACTGGTCGATAGCTATTATCAAAGTAAAAAAGTCCCTTGTCCGGTTTGACGCGCAGAAATGTAGCAACGTCTTGGTAATTGGGTAACGTAGCTGACAAACCCACCAAACGCACATCCTCCTGTGTGGTCTCAATATTACGTAGAGTACGCGCTACTAAAGCCTCCAAGACTGGACC